>OVBE01004967.1:0-22686 GCA_900406425.1 Iberis pinnata | reverse complement strand
CTGAATGGCAATCCCACTAGTCATATTAGTCCACAAAGAGGTATACGCCAAGGTGATCCCATCTCTCCATACCTCTATCTTTTAGTTTCAGAAGGATTGTCATTTCTAATTCAGGATATAATGCTAAAAAACTTATTCATGGGTTTAAGGCTAGAAGCAATGGACCAGATGTGTATCATCTTCTGTTTGCTAATGATTGATATGTTGTGTTTTTATTGCATTTTATCTCTCATTTCATACACATTTTAGGTAGATTCATATGCAATTAGGTTAGTTTGGCATGTATTTCCATTGCATTTCACATTTTACAGGTGTTAGAAGTGGATGAACCTAAAACGTGGATCAAAGGAGCGGAAAAGAATCAAGAAAAGGTGGAAGTGAGTTGTATCGGTTTAATGTACTGGTTTGGAAAAATCGGTTTAGACGAAAAAGGAGCGTATCGGTTTAATGTACCAGTTTGGACAAATCGGTACGAGAAAAAGTTTAATGTACCAGTTTGAATCAGCCTTTATTCCTGAAAGATTAATAATGAACTACCGCACTCACTTAGTACCAGAACTCGTGTTCAACCTTTCATGATTTTAAAGCTTGATATTACCAAAGCTTTTAATAAAGTCAACTCGAGTTTTCTGGAATTTATGCTTTACAAACTGGGCTTTGCAGAAAGGTGGATTCATTGGATCATGTTATGTGTCAAGTCTCTTACATTCTCTATCTTACTGAATGGCAATCCCACTAGTCATATTAGTCCACAAAGAGGTATACGCCAAGGTGATTCCATCTCTCCATACCTCTATCTTTTAGTTTCAGAAGGATTGTCATTTCTAATTCAGGATTTAGTGCTAAAAAACTTATTCATGGGTTTCAGGCTAGAAGCAATGGACCAGATGTGTATCATCTTCTGTTTGCTAATGATTGATATGTTGTGTTTTTATTGCATTTTATCTCTCATTTCATACACATTTTAGGTAGATTCATATGCAATTAGGTTAGTTTGGCATGTATTTGCATTGCATTTCACATTTTACAGGTGTTAGAAGTGGATGAACCTAAAACGTGGATCAAAGGAGCGGAAAAGAATCAAGAAAATGTGGAAGTGAGTTGTACCGGTTTAATGTACTGGTTTGGAAAAATCGGTTTAGACGAAAAAGGAGCGTATCGGTTTAATGTACCAGTTTGGACAAATCGGTACGAGAAAAAGTTAAGAAACCAGAGACTAAGCATTGGGATAGTGTACCGGTGTGCCTAAACCGGTACACACGAAGAAAACCTATACCGATTTAGCGTATTGGTTTGGCCAAACCAGTACAGGTCAAAAAAGTCAACTTAGGACTTTCCCTTTTTTTAAACCCATTTTTAATTGGATTAACCCAATTGTTTATGGGTTAACCGAAGACCTTTTGGAGACTACTATTTAAGCATTTTACCTAATTTTTAGGAGAGGATCTCATCTTTAAGCTTTATATTTCTAAGAACACTTTGTAATATTTTGCTTCTTAATTCCAATTTGAGTTTGATTTATTGCTTTTGATTGCTTTTCTTCTTTAAAAATATATTTCTAATCATGATTAAACACATTTCTAGTTTTGGATCTTGTGTTTTCTCCATGATTAGTGAGTAGTCTTCTTTAAGCAAATGGTTGGGTAGATTAGGGTGATGGAATGTGATGTTTAGGTTTGTAATCCATATATCCTCATGTATTTGATGGTTTTAAAGTTAAATTTGACTTGATCAATTGAATCTAGAAGATAGGTTGAATAGTGCCCGGAAGGTGTTCAACGAAATGCCGGCATTGCATGCTAAATGAGGTCTAACCAAGGGATTGTGTTAGTTAGTTTAGTGGTTTAACATAGATTAGTTCTTAATGTAAGGGATTGTTTTAATCGCATGATTAGGGAAATGATTAGTGCCATGGAAGTGGATTAGTCTATTTATGAAATCTTAAACCAAAGATTACCTTAACAGTTAATATTGAACATCACATAAAACCATTTGATCACCTGAATCAATAACTTACACCATTTTCTTAGTCTTTGATTGTTAAATTCAAGCTTTAAATTTCAGTTGACTTTTGTTAATTGTTGTTGACTTTTTGAACAGTTGACTTTTCACTGAATTTCTAGTTTATGCATGTTTGAATGTTTCAAAACCATCCAAATCTTATTAGCTTAGACTAAACATAATTCTAAATGGATTAGTGTGTTAAACTCTACCTGAATTTGGTTGATATCTTAAGTACTATAACGATGAATGATTAGACTTGAGTATTTGCTTAGATAAGTGCAAAACCTTGTTTATCAATGATTGTTTACTCTTCTGTAAGGCTGATAAAAGGGAATGCCAGAATTTAATGAATGTTTTACAAAGTTATGGTTGTTTATCTAGTCAAGAAGTAAACTTTCAGAAATTTGCCCTTTTGTTTAGTAAACATTGTCCCTTGAATGTTAAATCTGAACTTCAACAGTTTACTGGTATTACTAAGTTAGAAGGTATGGGTAGGTATTTAGGTTTGCTAAAACTTATAGGCAGAATCAAGACAAAGCTTCTTTAGTCGTATTACACAGAGTTAAACAGAAGTTAGAAAGTTGGTCATCAAAATTCTTAACCTCTGGAGGGAAGGAGATGATGCTCAAAGTTATGATTACAACAATCCCTTCATACTCTATGTCATGCTTCATACTTCCCAAAGCAATCATTAAGCAAATTACCAACATGATGTGAAGATATTGGTGGAGTTCATCCTTAGAAAAGAACAAAGTGAACTCGATATCATGGCAGAAGATAACACAATCTAAACCAAAGGGTGGGATATGTTTCAGAGACTTTACAAGCTTTACTGTTGCAATGGTGGCTCAGCAGGGTTGGAGGATACTTACATATCCATTTATCTTTCTATCTTAGGTACTCAAAGCTTAATACTTTTCAACTAAATCAGTATTAGAGGCAGAACTAGGATCTAGGCCTAGTCTTGCATGGACAAGTGTGTATCAAGGAATTCAGTTGCTTAAGAATATAATCACTTGGGTAGTTGGAGATGGGAAAACAATTAGGGTTTGAAAAGATAGGTGGATCAATACATATTCTATGATTCTTACCCCTGTACACACTCAACCACATATAGTACTAGATAGCTTAATAGTAAATCATCTCTTTGATTATACTGGCCACAGTTGGTGCCCAAGAAAGCTGCAATTATATCTCAGGCCTGAGGAAATACCATTAGTGCAATTTGTTAGACCATCTCTTTTTAGAAGCAGAGATGAACCAATATGGCCATTCACTTCTAATGGGATTTATACAGTCAAGTCTGGCTATCATGCTCATCTCTCGAGTCCAGCTACTTTGCCATCTACTTCCATTTGTACAAAGATATGGAGCTTGCATATTCAGCATAAGATAAAGCATTTTCTTTGGAAGTTAATTCATGAAGGAATAGTTGTGCTTAGTGAACTAAAGAGAAGGAAATTCCAACTAGATTCAACTTGTGTGTTATGTGGTGATGAAGAAGAAACAATATCTCATTTGTTCTTCACCTGCAGATCGTATCAAGGGAGATCTGGCAACTCTCCCCATTTCAATCCCTGGATGTTATTGCTTTTACAGATGAATTAGAACAAAATATGCATCATGTTATATCCTTTCAGCTACTCCCTTCGGATACAAAACCTAATGCAATTTAGGACAGCCTTGCCCTTTATATTCTCTAGCGAATTTGGAAGTCACGAAATGACTTATTGTATAAGAACATTAGAAGGGGTATCCCTGAAGTGCTCTATAAAGCTATTCTATATATGCAGGAATTGAATCTCTCTAACTCAGAGCTGAGTTCACATGAAACATTGCTTTTTTAACCAAGACTTGCATTTACTCTTGTTTATAATGACTACCCTGTTTTATGGATACATGCTTCTTGGAGTACAAAGAATGACTGCATTGACATAGTTGGATGCTTGAACATAATGGCCAAATTAAAGCACATGGTTTCTCCTCACTTGCACCAGCTTCATAACCATTTCAAGGAGATGCATTGGCTATTCATGAAAGCTTACAAGTTCTCCTAAGGCTTGGTTACAATCGGTTCTATGTTCACAGTGACAACAAAAGTCTAATGGATAGCTTACAAAGATATAAGTAGGAGCACTGGATGCAACCCCAATCTTCTATAGTGTAAAGAAGCAAGTATTAATTTGTTGGACGTGATTAAGCTTAGTAGTTTATGTAATGTTATATCTTTTATCCATAAACCTCGATGTCATAATGTATATGCTCATAATTTGGCATTAAAAGCTAAGAATGAATCTTCTCTCATTTTGATGTAAGATTCTTTAACTAATCTATGATATGTTGCTGACAAAAAAATACATCAGTGGAATTAATTTACCCATTCATGTTATTAGTCAAAATTAGTTACTTTATCCACAATAATTAAAAAGTATGAATTTAATAGTATATATTACTAGGATTCATTTATGTGTGGCTTGAGACACTTTAATATAAATTCTGTTGACTTATACAAATAGAGTATTTGAAGTATATTTCACAATTTACCTCAATAAAAATGTATATAATGGCTTGATTTGTAGCACGTGTTATTAAATTAAGTTGGTTATAGAGTTTGATGCATTTATAATAAAATACATGTGGTAAAATTATCAATTTATAAGGTGAGTTTGCTCTAAGAATATAATTATATATTTTTTAAAAATCAACTGATTGGTAATATTTATGATGTATAGATATTGCAGTAGTAATAATACTGTTATTCATTACATGTTTAAATTAATAATAATAGCATCATATACATGTAATTGATGTAAAAAAAACATATAATTATAAAAATATATAATATTAAACTAAAATAGTATTTTTGTCGATTTTAGTATAGTTTTGTCAGTTTATATATAGTTTATATATATATATATATATATATATATATAGTTTTTAACTATAAGAAAAAAGGTTTCCGACCGAATATTATAATATATATGCATAGTTGGATTTAGTAAATTATTTGTTGAAAAGAAAATATCATAAATGCTGAAAATGAAATACTGCGAAAACATAATTGCTTACACGACAAATGAAAAGTGTTGGAAGTTTGCGAAGTAACTTTTGCAACGTTAAACATCACGTCGTGTAATTTGAGCTCTAAAAGCATCCTTCGTTACTTTACAAAATTCAAGTTCATATATCTTCATTTGTATTTCTTTGCATCTTCATTTGTAATAATAATCTAATCATATTGTCCTTCTAGTGCTTCATGTCTAGGTTGGCCATGCATGGTCCACGGGTTTTGGATTTGCAGCTCTATAGTTTCCTCTTTTCATGGTACGTAGCGGTAGGAATTGGTCACCTACAGCTTCTCTGGATTCCTTTAACACTTCTATCCTTGTGGTTGGAGTTTTCTGCATAGACTGTTTGGTTCAGTTTTTACATTGGTTTGTTTTTGTTTTTGACTTTGTCTTTGGATTCAAGTTCTACGTCTTAGTTGTGGTATCGTTCTCTTTAGATTTCGTCGCTTCTGGGATAGTGTCGCTTTTGCGCCATATCACTACATTTTCAGATTTGGCCCAAATCCTTTCTTTTTCGGCTTCTTCTTTCAGGAATTTTGTTGATCTTTTTAGTTGCCATCTTCAAAAGTTCGGTGAGATGATTTTTTTCACAAGGCATCTATTTTGTTTTTTTGCAGTACTTATTCGCTATTGGAGGAAGCTTTGTTTATGTATTAATGTTTCGACGCTCATAGTTAGCTCTTTGCTTTGCTTTAATTTCGGTAGCAGCTCTTTGGTCTTTCGGTCTTCAGTCTTTCGTTGGGTTTTTCTTTGCGTGTACAAAACCCACAACCAAAGCCCATCAACGCGCGGCCCATTTTGTTGAGTCGATGAGGCGCGTAGAACTGCCGCAAAAATAGTACGCCTAACCTCTCTAGCTCGGCAAACAGTGACCTACGAGCCGACTCGTCGGAAGAACAGGACGCCTAGCCAACTGCCCTGCAATGATGACGAAATGAATATAAATAAAGGGTGAACCCGAAGTGAAAAGGGGTTGGCATTTATAGAGCGAGAAAGCTTTAGAGAGAAGTAAGAGAACATATCGACGACCTGACCTCTTTTGTAAACATATCGACGACTTGAGCTTTTTGTAAACCATTTTAAGCGCGTCTGACTTGTCGACGCACCCCTCACTATTTCACTTGTAATTCTTTTTATCAAATCCGAACTCAAATTTTAGGATCGACGATCTTAAATTCAACAAACTTGTTTTTTTTCTAATGTTTTATGTGTTTGACGCTTTCGGCTTTTATCTCAGGAAAAATCTAATAGTTCGCCGACTTTGTGTATTTAAATTGTTGTTCAATTTGTATTCTAGACTTTCTAGTTTGTAAAATATTATATAAGAAGGAAAAAAAATCATATTGTAATTGGGGATTGTAGGAACGTGCAGATAACCGGTTAAATTACAATCGTTAGTGACGTTGGTTTGTTAACATTTAACACGGAAAAAAAGGTATCTCTATTTTTGAAAACATATATCTAGCTGTAATCACATTCCACCCATATACCTCACCTATATATAGGATATCATGATATATACACATATAATATAATATTTATATAAGATGACGATAAATGGTTCTTCAAAATTAATTTAGAACAAAAATTTAATATAAGAGGAAAATTATATATAACTATATAAACCTAATAAAGCATCGTTTTTAATAGACGAATCCTACAAAATACCATTCAAATAAATTTTTATTCTAAAAATACTATCAAATTTTTTTTTTCTATATTGTTCTTCCCAAAACACCATGAAGATAAAATTTGATTTCAAGATTCAAACTTTTGGGTTGGCTTTATTGTTTTGGATTTAAAGTTTAATTTTGAGGATTTAAATTAGTTTTAGTTGTGATAATTTTGAAAAACAATTGTGATATTTTTGAAGAAAAAGTTTGATGGTATTTTTACAAAAAATTATTTTTGTTGTGTTAAGAATTACCCCTTTTTTTGATAAAGAAGAATTACCCCTTTTAATACCTATATCTTTGTATACAGGAAAATTAAACCATGAGTTTTAATTGTCCCAAATTAAACCCTAATTTTATAAAAGTGTTAGATCACTAGCACTACATTAAAATAAATCGTTTCTGTCAATACCAAACGACGCCGTTTTAACAAGTGTTTTTCTTTTTTTAAAACTTTTCAATATAACATGAAGATATTATAACATAAGAAAAAATATATTTCTCTTTTACTAATGTAGTAGAAATGTAATAAATATATGTTTCTAATTATTTTAAATTATGAAACTGCAACAAAAACATAAATATATATAATTTATTTGAGTGGTGAAGTAAAATATATATGATATATCCATACACTCTCGATTGTCTAAATATACCATCAATTACAAACGTAAAAATTAAATTTTTAAAAATTTATAAATATATTTTTGGGTTTGATTTTAGTAATTAGAATTAGTTTTAGATTTTAAACAATAAAATTTTAATTTAGGGTTGGCTATTTGGTATTCGGTTCGATTTGGAGTAGGAACCACTTGGTTTCGGTTTTTTGGATCTTAGATTTTAATACCTAATTAACTTTTTTGAAATTTTTGGTTCGATCCCGGTTCGATTCTGGATCGTTCTATGTTAGAGAAACCAAAATTTACCCAAAAATATTTGGTTCCTAATTGATTTCTAATCGGTTCCGAGTATTTTACGCCCAAAATGACCAAAAGTATTCGAAAAACAAAAAATTACCAAAAAACAATAAAACCCGAAAAACAAAACAAAATTACCCAAAAAATTTACCAAGAAACAAAAAATTTACCCAAAATTAATTTAAAATACCCGAATTTAGTTTAACATATCCGAAATTATTTTATAGTACCCTAAAAAAATATTCAAAACAACAAAAAATTGGTTCTTCGGTTCTATTCATCGATTCTCGGTTCGGTTCTGATTCATACCCGATACCTATAGTTCTTCATCTCAAGAACTATCGGGTAATTTGGGTGGAACCGAAATCGATCCAGAGCCGTTTTTTTTTTGTTCTTCGGTTCCGATTCTTAGGTTTCGGTTTTTTTGCCCAGTCCTCGCTAATTTAATCTTTGGAATTTAGGATTTTAAAATTTAAAAACTATTTTAAATTTGTAGTATTTTTAGAAAATAAATATTTTTGTGATAATTTTGGAACAAGTGGGAGTGTAAAATATTTTGAGAACTAAAACTAAAAAAGTTGATATTTTTAATAATTTGTCAAATCTTTTAATTATACATTTCTCGTAAGTATTAAAGATATTAGACATACATAAAACACAGAAACAAGCGTACGTGTATTTTCATGGTAATGGATTTTGGTGGAATTGGAAAATTGCAATATCATTGATATCATCGTGGTTGGAGGGTTTACATTGCCACCATAATCATGGCCAAAGTCATATCATCATTGCTTCGATAAAGCCAATCTACGTACGTACGTTATTAACGAGCACATTCATGCATGCATTATCATTATGCATTTAACCAAATATTAATTATTAAACAAAGGCATCTTGTTTTCTAATAAATCTTTAAAATAAAATTATTATTTTCCTGAATTCTTCACCTGGTTAATGGAGTACTATAGTACTTTAAAAGGAAACTGCTATATTTAATATCTACAGAAAAAAAAAAAAAAATCATTTTGTAAACTTTCACCAAAAAGGCCAAATGCAACGAAGGGACGACAAGTTATGCTTGCGTTTGGCATTATATTTTTTAACATTAATTTTTAGATCACATCGAATATAACCAGTAATCTAAATTTCAGAAATACAAGAAAATATATTCGCTATATAAGCACTCAAGTTCGATATCTAGTTTAATAATAAATTACAACAGTTACATAATCACTAGACTATTTGATCTTTATTTTCATTTATGTTTTTTTGAAACAAAATGTTTATTTCTAATAAAAAATGTGTCACATATAAACATAAATTGTGTTTTTTGTCAACATAAAAATAAATTGTTTTCGAAACAATGAAAGCCTCTTGTTGTCAGCATTGCTGAGGTTATATTCTCGTAGTGATTATTAAAATTATTCACCCATTTACAAAATTATTAAAGACTGGTCATGAGTTCAGTGAGAGTAGCTATCACTATATGAATCTTCTTGTTATACAAGTATATTAAAAGTTTGGACTATACAATATAGTTTCCAGATTAATAATCGATTCGACAATAATATTATAAAATGATAAATCTTTTTTTCAAGTTTTATTTTTGATTTTTGTTGCGGTTAATTAACTTTCTATAAATTAATAATTTTATAATATAAGATAGTGTAAATTTACACCTATCTAAAACCAAAGAGATCTGTTTTAGTGATTAGAGTCAGGGCCAGTTCAGAGGTCCAGCAGAGCAAGTACGAACTTGCGGTCCATTTTATGTTTTAAAAATTTTACTTTAAAAACCAACCTATTTTCAAAATTTTATTTTAAGAATCGGCCTATATTTTTCATTTTATTTTGCGACTTTTAAAATCTCATGATTGGCTCCGATTAGGATATATATACGTGCTTAAACGTATTAGCCTTAATTGAATTTACTACTAGTTAGCTCCATTAATGTTTATAGAGAATTTTAGTGACCCACATAGAGAATGAGTGTATATTTATTTAATTTTCTTAAAAGAATAGGCAATCTAAATATAAACGGCAATATATGCATATATGGCCCACAATGCATATCAACAGACAATAATATTACCACTATGTACTGGAATAATAAGCTTTTAAAATCCTGCTTATGGTATCTGGTGTTCACTCTCATATATGAAGAAATTCTTTTCCTCCAACATTTTTCATAGTAAAAAATTTGATATCATTGTTATATAATTAATTGCTTAATTTTTTCTTTCTTTCAATAACTGTTTTTGATATGGAATTAATTTGATAATTGTGCAAATATAAATAATTAAATATATAGAAACTAATATATTAGTCAATCAAATGAGTATCTTCAAAGAATACATATAACACTTCTTTTTGATAAATAAAATTCAGATTAATCATCAACTGTTGATAATAAAAATATCACACGCAAATCAATGTAATTCTAACATATACTCCCTCCATTTTTAAATATTGTTTTTTAGATTTTTCACATATATTAAAAAATTTATGTTTTCCATAAAAATAATATTAAGTATTCTAATTCAACCAACAGAAAAAATATTGCAATTATTCTATTGATCGGACTAGTCAAAATCATTCAGTTCCTGCATTGAAAACGACATTCTTTTTAAAACAAAAAATGATTGCTAAAAAAAAAATTGTTAAAAATGGAGAGAATATATATATATATATATATATAACTTCGGTTTATACAATTTTATTGATAAAAAAACTTAGGTTTTATATTTACAATATATATAACTTATACAATTTTTGTTAATAAAAACCGGGGCTTCTACCTCTGGTGGTAAAGAACTCACAGCTGTGAATTCCGTCATCTGGGTTCGAATTCCGGCCACCGTCAATTAACATGGGATGAATTTCGGAGGTCCTCCTGGATACTTTTGGCGACTGCGGACGCTTTGGGCCTAGTCTGAGTTTTTTGGGGTTCCGGATACAAAGATCATCAAAAAAAATTGTTAATAAAAAAAACTTAGGTTTTATATTTACAAAAAAACTTAGGTTTTATATTTACAAATACTTTTTTAAAATAGTTTTTTTGGGTGGGGAAAGGGGAAAGCTCCCCTAAATATTATTAAAGCTATCATAGAATGAATAAATGTGTCAAGCATTACAATATTACAATATTACAATATTAAGCATTTGGTAAATGGAGATCGAAGGGATATGTTAACAAATACATCTACATAGATGCATGAAACTGAAAATATTAGACAGATATAAAGATGGGTGTATAAATAGATATGATGGTGTTGGGGTGCGTGTAAGAAGTAAAAATCCAAGAGAGAGAGAGAAATGTGGTTGTCGAGATGCTAACAGAGAGGCACATGCAAAGCTTAAATGATGGTATCACTGGTGGCCAAAGCATCTCCTTAAAGCTGTCCTTTTTCCATCTCTCTCTATACTTACATATAATATTCATTAATTAATAAGTACTACTACTATAGAATATCTATCTATCTAATGGTATGTACTTGTCATTTTTTATTATTATTACAACTTTATTAACTTGTGTTTGTGTATGTATATGCCTTTACACTTATGTTATATTGTGCAGTTGTGCACGTATGCAAACCTAAAAGTGTTTCAACTATCTAATTATTATACACTTTGAATCTTCTTCTTCTTTTTTTGTGTTACAAATACATGTGATGATAATATTCCTAAAAAAATATTTGAATCTTAATTTATACAGTTTACATAGTATTTTTGGTTGAATATAAATTCCTCTTAACTACACACAAGATAGGATCATCACGAATATGTGCTCATTTACTTTTTCCATAAAGTTGTGTATTAAATTACGAAAATTTGCTACTATTTTTGGATGAGTTATGTAACGTGCAATTGTCCGTAATAAAAAAAGTAAATAATGCATCCAAAATTTTTGCACGAAAAAAATTAAAATGCATCAAAATTTCAAATTCGATATTAATTAACACGTCTTGATATATTTAGTAACGGACCTAAAAATAAGCTTAATTGAATATATTATAAAAAATTGGTCCCCTAAAATCGACTAACGTAACAAAACCTAAATTTCTACAGAAAGAATGTTTATTATAAATCCTCGAAGCCGACAAAAGCTGTGAAAAAAATAAAAATGAAATTTACCGAAGAAAGAATATTATAAAAAACATAGAGCATACCAAGGAGAGAGAAATTATTGTTAGTATAAAGGAAGCCCACTAAAGGCCATCACTCATCCATCTGTATACTAATTTTATTTTCTAAGAGGCAATATATAACTTTACCTGATCTAATATTTAATATAATTTAATACTCTCTCCATATTTTAAAAAGTGTCATTTAATTTTTTTATAAATTAATAAATTTATATTTTTAATAAGTCAATATTAAATATTTTAAATTAATCAATTTAAAAAATACTATAATTATTATATTGTTAGAAAAGTTAAACTCATTCAATTTACGTATTGAAAATTTGAACGACATGATAGCTAAAATAATAATTAAAAAACGTAAGGAATTTATGTTTGTAAAATATTTGGCACAATTTGATTATACTCATTTCTAGATTATATGTGTTTGTGCCAATACGTGCAAAATTAAAGGTAAAATTAAACACAATTAGCTGTCTAAGAGTTAAATCCAAATCAAGATATGAATTATGTAAATTATGCCGGAAATTTTTGATATATAAAAAAGAGTCAACGACTCAACATCCAACTAATTAATCAAATATGTAAAGGTCTAAACAAACACAAAGTTGAAATTTTCTGTTAAAGTTTGCTTACATCATAGGGTATCCCATTAGGTTGGTGTACCATGTGATGATTTTATCACCGAAAATACAGAAATATCACTTTAATTTAAAAAATACATTTATTTATAGTTCATAATACTAGTTAGTTATATTATAAAATAACTGGTTTGTGTGAATTAAATTTTCTTAGTTACTTTCACGGTGGTAATATTTTTGGTGAGAGTAAAAAAGTGTCTTAGGGTTAAATATATTATTATTATTTTTACATGGAAGGGTAATATATATATTTGAATAAACCAAGGGTTATATATATATATGTCATTTATTGTGGAAATGGGCTCATCTAGGGTAACATCACCTACCCATTACTATATTATTATGCTTTTAGGGCTTTTTATTTTTCTCCCCTGGTCCCACAACATTTCCTCACTCTCTCTCTATTCGCGTGAACCATACGCTCCAATATCTCTCATCGTCCGTGCCGACGCTCCTTTCAGATCCGCGCCAAAAGATCGTGACTTTCACGCGCCTAGGGTTTTCGTTTTGACACAAACAAAATGGGTTGTGATAAGAACCGCACATTACGGCCACGTGGAAGCTTCTTATTCGTTTTGTTGTGCCAACATTGAAACGTCTTTGTATATTTTTGCAAAAACGTAAATAAAATTTGAGTTTCCTTCTTCGATTTACTTAACAAAAGATTTGTTTTTTTTTTCTTAAATAGTTTTTTGGACACATGTTACCCTAGTGAAACTATTTCCTTTAATGTTTAGATTTATTTCACTAAGTGATAAAATATTGTATAGAAATATCAAAAAATTTCATTTTTAGCTAATGACAAATACAAATACAAATAAAACGGTGCGTTGGATTAGCGGTTTTACTTCAGGAATTAGTTCTGTGAAGTTTCTAGTTCGATTCTCGGTAGAAAAGATATTTTATACTATATTACTAGATATTAGCAAAAGTTGATCTCGAATCCGAAAAAGATTAAAGCCGAAAGCCCAAATTCAAATACGGATACAAATACAAATACGTGTACACATTAGATTAAAGATACGTAATCTTGTTTCGTGTAAATAGATATAGACAGACCAGATGGTGACATGGCAGTGTCATGTTTCCATAGATGAATAGTTTTTCTTTAAAAAAAAAATAATAATTTATTATTCCTATTTAAATAAATAAAAACAAACCCTCATTTCGACGCAAAAAAACCCTCATTTCAAGGATAAGAGAGCTCCACTTTCTCTCTCTTCTTTCTCAACAGTCTCTCTCTACAAGCCAAAGAAAAAAAATCCCCTTTTCTCTCTCTCTCTCTCCCCTTTCGCTTCGAGTCGTCTTAGGGTTTCACGAAAATTCCCAGTCAAATTCTACTCATCTCCCAACGAATCAATCCTCAAAGCTTCTTTAATCTTCTTATCCACAAGTTTCTCAATCTTCCGATATAGTTTTCATCGCTTGCCGCTTAAGATCGAGCTCGAATCTCGCATCGCTTTTTTTTCCCCCTTTATTATCTGGTACGTGTTTCCGACATAAATCTCCGATTTGTTCGATTTAAGGTTTCAGCTATGGTTTGATCTTGTCGTAACGAGATTTAGCTTGACTTGTAGCTGACTTCGTGTTTTTTTTTTTTGTGTGGGCTCTTCACTGTTCATATATACGTCTCTTCGAAACTCGCTGTTCTTACTTTTTTTTTCTTTCACGGACTATTCACATGTGGATAGATCTGACCCGTATTAATTGGTGGGTCTTTTGTTAACCTTTTGTTAATCACATGCGGTTAATTTTAATTGTCTTTATATTTATCTTTTTAATTGGGTTCTAAATTATTTTGCTTTAAACCCTAAATTACTCAGATTAATGTTTTTTTGTGATGTTTCTTGGAGTTTGTAATTCGGAGATTATAACGAAATGGGACATGTTGAAAAAGGTTACAACTTTGGAGGTTTCCCTTGTCTGAAAACCCTAATTTTTTGGTCGGTGTTTAATATAGGTTAATATCGAGTGTTAATTGTCTAAAGTTTACCTGAGTGATTAAATTTTGTTTTATGAAATGGGTCGATTGTGAAGAATTTCGTTCTTGAATTTTATGTAGACCTTAGGGTTTATAAAATTTACGAGTTATAAAGATAATTCGATGTTGGTTATAAATGTTATTTTATGTGGTGGATATTCATCGGATATGCTTTTAATTAATTAAGATATCATGTTTATAATTAGTGATCGCATATATATTAGGAAAGTAAAGATTTTGAAGCGTATACGTACTTACGTTGTGTCTTTATATGCAACAACAATTATACGGTGTGATTTATAACTTAAATGTTTCTTATATAGCTAGCTATTACATGATCATGCTAAGATATTTATATTATCATGCGTAACTTTTATAGCTCTAGTTATGGTGGAAGCAAATCATCACTAAGACAAACAAAATCCCCTTGAAGCAAAAATCATCAATGGGATCCTCCTCCATTAAGATCAACTCAATATCCATAGATCTCGCAGATGCTGCTAACGAGATTCATGAAAAATGTGATCATTTCTCCATACGGTAATTAAGCATAACTTATATCATTGTCTAAGTTTGTTTATATATTATATAGTAGCAAGGTACGTACAAGATTGATCTTGTTTATTGTTAATACAGTGGATTTGTAGCTGAAACTCGTGAGAAAGATGTTAAAAAATGTTGGCCATTTCCAGAAGAGAGTGTTAGTTTAGCGGAGCAAGAAAGCTATTCTCTTCCTTCTTTATCTGTTCCAAAGTTTAGATGGTGGCGTTGTATGAGCTGCATCAAAGATATAGATCATGCTAATGGGACTAATAAAGGTATTGTTTACTTATGTTCTAATTTAGCTACATATGATGTTTGAAACTTAAGCATGCATGTACCGGTTGCTTTTAGATTGTGGACTGCATATAAACTCAAGCGAGAAAAAGCTCGATGGGAACTCTTCATTGATTCCAAGTACAAGCAAATCCAAAGAAAAGAATACTGATATTGCAGGTATTGGTTTATAGTTTCTTAGTTCATATATATATAGAAGTCATTATCATTTGTTATATATATATCATCTTTGTTATTTCTTTTAGGTAATGCTATTGAGGAGAATGATAATGTAAACCTTGAGAGATCTCAAACAGGTAAAGTTTGTCTCTCGTTTAATCAAATCAAAACTATACATAATATGTACCGCGCCAAACTGACTTCTGAAAGCTTAAAAACTGCAGCTGCTACGTTTCTTAAGAAAGTTAATCCTCGATCTATGGATGCTTCTACTATTAGAAGCAAGAGCAGAAAGCACACAAGTCCAGAGAAAGTAAGCAACAAGAGAATATCTAAAGAAAAAGCAAATAAAAGCTGTAAAAAGAAACAAAATGTGGATCAAGCAGCTGTGACAACTCTAGGATCATCTGAGATAGCTGGTGTGGTTGATGATACACCTCCTAAGACAAACAAGAACCATAAAAGCAGCCGTGCTCTAATGGAATCCGATAATGTATCATCAGAGAGTATAGAGAGAGGGTTGCAGCGTAGGAAAACTCGAAAGGTTCGTTTACTTAGCGAATTACTTGGTAAAGCCAAGACTAAAACCGATGGTGGTAGTAATAGTATCGTCAAAGATGAGTCTCCTTCCAAAAAGGAATCAAGTAGAGGTAGAAAAAGAAAGTATGCTAGTCGAATATTAAGCACAATCGGCGCAACAGCTTCTGATGAAAGTGATAGTGAATCAACTGATAGTGGATTTGATAGAGATCCAATCAAAGGTAAGCAGAAAAACAGAAGATTTCAAGTTGTTGATGAGTTTGTACCATCACTTTCTTGTGAAACATCACATGAGAAGAATGCAGATCACAGTAAGAATAATGCTTTACTCAAGGAAAAAGATTCAGTTCCTTGTCCTTTGAGTACACAGAAAACAGAGAAGAAGCTCAGTGTTGCGAGGAAGAAGAAGAAGAATAAATCTGTAATCGATAACGGGAAGAGTACTCTGATCAGTTTCAGCGCCGAAGGAACTCAGATTAAACCAAGAAATGGTCTTTCCATTAACGAAATTCCTCAATCTACTCGAGATCTATTCAATGAGAAAAGAGTAGGCAGTTTATTCGAAGAAGACCGTTTAGCATCAGAAGGATATTTCAGAAAGTATAATGATAAGCCACTTATGTCTTTGCAATTTCATGACATTGATCATTTGAGGTCAAGAGATGCATCAGGATCAAATTCTTTTAGAGATTTTGGGTCTTCTTCTAAATCCAATTCAAGTGGATGGTTAAGAAATGGAGTGGATGTTGTTGATTTCAGCAATAGCAACAACAACAATACAAATAGATCATCTTTCCAAAACTTTAATATAAGACACAACTCTTCTTCTTCTACTGAAGTTTCGAATCTATCTTGCGCGCTTCAAAAGGTACCCGAATTTGTTCTCTGTAGCTTAATCCATGAACTTATTTGCCAAGATTAGTTTCTTGTTGCACCTATTGATGTTTATTCTGAGCTCGTATGATCTAAGTAACAGGATTGGTTTACTTGGCAGGATGCTTCTACTGGTGCTGATAGAAAAGGGAAGACAATTATGGTCCAAGAACATCTTGGACTACCCGGAAGCGTCAGCCAAAACCACGAAAGAAAGGAGAATACTTTTGAAGACCAAAACGACGATATTCCAATGGAGATAGTTGAGCTCATGGCTAAAAACCAATACGAGAGGTGTCTTCCGGACAAAGAAGAGGATAAACAGCCATCACAAGAAACAGCAGCACCTAAATCTAAGAATGCTTTACTGATTGATCTCAATGAAACTTACGATAACGGGATCTCAATGGAAGACAACAACATATCAAGACCACTACCAAAGCCTTGTGATAGCATCAATGGAAGGAAAGAAGAACATTTCCCGTTTGGAAAACCGCAGAAATCTCTTGATTTTTTCCCAATAACTCAACCTTATGTGCCTTCTTCTTCTCCTTTTGGGATCTTTCCTCCTCCTACTCAAGACAACCGAGCTAGCTCCTCCATTCGGTTTTCTGATCACAATCGTCAGTGGCTTGGGAATGTACCAGCTATGACTAATCAGAATCCATCACCATCTTCATTTCGGTTATTACGTGGTTGTAATACTTGCCAGAGTGTTCCGAATCAGTACAGAGGACCTGAACCTTCTCATCCTATTTGGTCATCTTCTATGATACCACCACAAGGTCATCATCATCATCAACATCAACATCATCATAAGCCAGTTTCTTTCAATATGGATCAGTCGATGACAAAGCTAGGTATGCTTTCGCAAGTATCAAGCAATGAAAATGCTTGGAACCTTAACTTTGTTGCTCCTCCAAACGGGAAGCAAAAATGCGGTTCTGATTCAGATTTTTCATTTGGCTGCAAACATGCTCCTGCGGTTAATACTAGTAATAGATCAGTTGAAGCTGCCTTTTCGAATGAAAGCTCTATACCGGCATTGCATCTACTTAGCCTTATGGATCCACGGCTAAGATCAAGCACGCCCGTTGACCACCACGGCAACACTAAATTCACTAAAAGACATTTTCCTCCGATTAACCAGACCAAAGAGCGTGTAGAGATTCAAACAGGGGATTCGAGTAAGACAACAGCTTACCCGGGAAAGCAGTTACCTTTCGATTTCTACACTTCCCGGAAGAACTTCCCTATGATTCCACCAGTAGGTACGTCTTCATTTTCGTTTCAAAATCCACAAGCTTCATGGAATCATCATCAAGAGAAGAAAACCAAGAGACAAGAAACCTATAAGCCGGTGTTTGCGGACCAAGGGAAATTCCAGCTTCTGGGAGCATCGAATTCGATGATGCTTCCTTTGAAGTTTCATATGAAAGATAAAGAAAAGAAACAAAAGAGAAAAGCAGATAATGCCTCGGCCTCCGCTGCTTTGCCTAAGAACGGTTCTGGTTCTGGACCTACTGTGTGCATCGTGAATCGAAACCCTGCTGATTTCACCATTGCTGAACCTGGAAATGTTTACATGTTATCTGGTGAAGATCTCAAGATCCGAAAACGTACAAGCTTGTGTAAGCAGGATGCATTGAAGCAGGCTAAGAAGCCAGTTGGTCCATTTACAGAAAATGCCTAAAAGATACACAATCTGTTTAAGAGATTTGTGAAGGTAAGTTTCGAATTTGTTTGGTTCATCTTGAAATTCAATGGCTTAACAAAACTTTACATTAGTGTGAAACAGAGACAGACTAGAGGGAGAGGGACAAACACCAGAAATAAAGAATAAGTCAGACACACCATTCTTCCTCTTTCTTTGGATCTTTGAATCTCATATGTTTTGTTATGTTTATGTTTAAAGCATACTTTGGGAACATTCAGCGAGTGTGTATATGTTAAATTACTTGACTATCCTTGATAGGCTTTGGATTCTGTTGTTGTTGTTGATGGGAGTACCTTTTTGCTTCATAGTCCTTAATATATATACAGCTGTATTGTTACCGTTAGAGCCGTTGTGAAATATAAGCCAATCACTACCGTAACTCTATATGAAACCCTAAAAAAGAAACCCTAACTTTTCATTTCTTCTCGAAAAACTTTATAAACAAGTCAAATACTCAAGTTGGAAAGCTTATGCACTACATTGGTCAACTAAAGAGTGCTAAACTTCCATTCACTTCTAAGGGGCTGTTATTCAATTAAGTTTTTAAGAGGTTTTGATGGATTTGATTTTTAAAGTATTTCAATTGATTTTGTGGTAATTCAGTAGAATGTAGGTAGATTTTATGGTATTTTATTGTATTGTGTTTTGTTGAGATTCTACCGATTTCACCATTTCTAAAAACACTTAAAAATCACTTTTGTAGAAAAAAATTAATAAATATTTTTATAAGTCACGTCATGAACATAGATGGAGAATTGGATCTCTCTTCTTAATGGATTTTTAGTTAATTGGAAATGAAAAGAAAAGAAGACATTAAAACAAACAAAAAAGTGACGATTAACCATAAAGGAAGAAGAAAGGAGAAGGAAGAAGAAGAATTTAACAAAAAGATTATTGTTTGTTTCTTCTTTGTTAACTGTTTTTTTTTACAGAATACACCAAAATCATATCTAAAAATATTGTATTTGTTTTACTCATGATTTGAAAAAGAAAATACATTAAAATTCATTCAAATCCAAATCTTCTAAAATACAATGAATATTGAATAACAGTAGATTTTAACGTGTTTTAAAATACATCACTCAAATACATAAACCAATAACATTGTGTTTTAATGTATTTCTACATATTACATCATTGAATAACACCGTATTTCTGAATGAATTCAAAATACTTTAAAATATACAATTCAATAACCCCTCCTTACTCTCTCCTCCGTTCCTAAATATAGGATGTTTTAGAGAAACTTTTGTGTCTAAATAGATGATTTTCTCACATTTTAACGCAGTTTTAATTGCAAATTAAAAAGTGTCAAAACACATTAATTAAGAATATGTTAATTTATTAAAATACTATTTGTTTAAAATCATTGAAAATTATTTTTTTAAGAACACAATATATTTATGAGCAACAATAATTGTGTGTTCTTAATATGTGTAAAAATTTCAAAACATCTTATAACAATTACACTTGTTTTTTTTAAAGAAGGATGTTTTGAATTTTCAATTTGTTTTCTAAAGATATATATTTTTATTTTCTATGTAATATTTATTGTGAAATTGTAGATTTCAATAAAAATTTATTCAATTGATTGAATTTGTTGAATTACTATTGGTTTAAAATTATCGAAAGTTATTATGTACCTAAATCAATGTATTTATTGTCTACAATTAATGCATGAAAAGTCTAAATATCTATTATTTATAAACAAAAGGAGTAGTAAATTGATGATGCCAATTTCATATCAAATTGATCTGGACTCTTTTGATTAATTGAATTGATTTCAGTTCGAATGAAGCATTTTTTTGTGTCCACAATTACAACAACTTTTAAATGATCTTTTATGGAGTTTGAACCTAGAAATTTTAGGTGCCAAATCCATACATAAGGGATTTAATCATTAGACTACTAAAAGATGAGCCGGTTCGAAGGAAGGATCTTAGTGCTCAAATTTTGATATCATGATAAATTTATAGACTTCTAGTTCAACCAATTGTCAATTTGACACATCAATTAATTTATAGATTATTAAATGTTCTCTCAAATTCCGATTGGAATATTTCTCATACGGAGTGGTAAAAAAACATGTGGAAAACAAAATATGCCAAATACCCTACAAATTACAAGATGTTTGATAAAAAAATATATTAGGGTACATAGAAATTGGAATTTTTAAAAAATAATTGGTAAATAGGTACCCTTTGTTTTTATAATTTTAATTTTCTAAAAGTTACTTTGCAAAAAAGTATATTTCAGTAATTTTATTTTGTGAATTTTGAATAATTACATAGTGAATATTAAAAATCTATATGATGAATTATTAAAATATATGAATAATAAATTATTCGTTTGAATGAACATAAATAATCAGTGAACCAAAATAAAAAGAGTAAAACACATGTATTCAGTAAACAAAAAAAACATAAACTATTTTATTAAAAAATAAAGTATCCAATCCATTATTTATTGCAACTCCAAGTTTGGATTTGGTCCGAAAAAATAACAAAAGAGATTGCTTTGGGTGGAGTGATAGAAGACAGGACACAGGAGGGGCCACTAGTAAGAGAGAAGAGATGCTTCTTGAATGAGAACTCTATAACCAATCAAGAGAGTGAGAATAAAGTAAAAAGCGGTTTTGCCGGTTCTAATGTATTTGATGTTTAAAGATGAGAACAAAAATGATGCATTTTAACCATATATATTTAGTAAGTGGAAATCGAATTAATCTGTCCTAAGAAATTTTCGTAGAGACATGCTTAATTAACTGTGATACATATGATAATTGATTTTTATGCTCCTAAAATTTATATAAATTTTGCGTTTGAAACCCTTGCTACTCCAACTTCCCATCAGGGTCAGTCCTATTTATATGTATGTAACATAACTTGCTTTTCTTATAAAAAACAATTCTGATGTGGCCGTGTGGGGTTTATAACAATCCTATGGTGGGTTTTTCGCTCATTAAAAATTTCAGTTCCTGTGTCTACTAGCTAGCTAGGGTTTGATTCCATGGTAATCAGAAATTAAGAAATCGTTGAGTTTGATAATTATGTATAATATACACAAGTATACATGGCAAAGCAAAGCAAAGATTTGTTTTTGTGTTTTTTTAATAATAATTCAAATATTTCATGTGGTTGGTTGGGTATTTTCAGAACTCAACTAACCTAATAGATAGTTTGTAGTTTTTTTAATGGGATTTGAATCTGGAACGTGGTCAAATTATAAATATTCGATCCATAATCCTTATTCCACTAGACCATACTCGCTCATTCGGTTAAAATAAAGAACGTTTGAAATATCATAGCATGAGAATTGAACCTTTGATCTATACCAATTTAATTGCATCAATCAACTAAACTATATACATAATATTATATTTAAATTTAATTTTTAAAAGAAATAAAAATATATATGTTTGAAATAATACAAATAAAAGTATTTAAAAGTGTTTTTTATTATAATAACAAAATATATTTTTAAAAATATATCATAACATATATTAAATTATATATATTTTAAATATATTTAATGTATAAGTCCGGACCTTAAAATTTTAATATCCGGATCCGGGTTCCTCGGGTATCCTAATTTTCGGAGCGGATCCGGACGGATCCCGGATCGGATCTCGGATCCCGGATAATAATTCCACCCCTAGTGCATACGCTGTCCATAGATACCCATGTGGCCATGTGGGTATTTTTAAAAATTTTAATAATATTTTTACCATTTAAATATTCTAATTTCATATAAAAAAATTTGTCCTCCATTAGAGATTTTTTATAAAACAAAATTTTAAAAACATTGTNTTTAAAAAAAAAAAAAAAAAAAGAAGCCCAAAAAAAAAAAAATCCCAACCAAACCAACATGACATATAAGGAGTTAGTTTCTAAGATCATCTTTATTGAGATTTCTTGAAGAGAATCCTTAAGATAAAAATGTTAAAAAATAAATAAAAAATAAATTATATTTTAAGATACAGTTCTAAAAAGCCTGGAACAAGAAATGCATCTCACCTCTATTCTATTGATTTTGTGTTTTATTCATTTTAAAATAGGGAAAAAACCTTAAAAATATGCCAAGTCTTCAACTTTTGCCCGTTTAATACCCCAACTTGTTTCGTTGCCATTTTAA
>OVBE01004966.1:0-14928 GCA_900406425.1 Iberis pinnata | reverse complement strand
AAAGAAAACCGGAAGTGATGAATGATCATTCGAAATGATTGTCAATAATTGATGTTCCGTGTTCATCAAGATGATGTTAACATTTCTTAGGTTGGATTGTATTCAATGACTACTTTAAAATAGTTCCACCTTCTAACGAGTTTCTATAATATATTGATATTTAGCAATTCCACATGCGAAACTCAAATCCGTAACTAACAATCTTATCATTTTTTTATATTATTATTATAACTATTAGGTGTACTCTACTAACTTTTAATCACACCATCAAAAAGAAAATCAGCTAAAATATCTTATATTGTACCTCTTTTGTTTATAAAAACTATATGTTTTGTATTTATTTCTTTTCATTATTGTTAAGCTGGTGTAAATCATTCTAATTTTTTTTTTAAATACAAAATTTAATTTTTTAAATATTAATTTTTTATTTAAAGAGGTCGACGTGGCATGTGACAGAATATATGGGTAATTACGTGTAAGGCAACATATTTTCACAAACACATGCTTTCCTCGCACTAATATTAATTAATAGTTATTGGTGTCGTCTTTTGGTTTTATTTTAGAACTATCAGAACATCNTACTTCCATATATAGAATCACTACTAACAAATATGAAGTTTTCAGTTTAAGTAATTCTAAAATGACAGTACTCAATCAATCAGTTCTATATATATATATTAATTGCATTTGAAATAATTGTATGGTTTGGAGAAAAGGATTGAAAAGTACTCGAATATATGGTTTAAATGTTTGATAGCTATTTTTCATCATCTATGTAAGTAAATGAATAACCAAATATAAGCATATACGTGGTTGGGAGTTTGAACTATATATATAACATGCAGCTACATTGGAACACATGTATATGTCTTGACACATTCACGTAATTAAATTCAATTGTTGGTTTTATTGTCACTTTCATAGTTTCTCATAACTTATTGCCTCAGAGATAAGTATGCATATCAATCAATCTACACACTTTTAGATATACATCATATCGATATCTTTTTATATACGTTAACATATACAAATATATATATTTATATGTAAGATCTCTGTCTAATATATAATATATATAATAAATTAAGTCGAAAAGAAGATAGCATGATGACAATATATATAAATGGATCAGATTAAATGTAACTATGTGAGGACCATGAGTGTTTAAGTGGTATCTTTAAGAAAAGGACATGAATAATAAGGGAAATCAAGAGAGACATACGGAGAATGATGATGCCAGCAACCCATTGGCCTGATTTGGAACGAATTGAAGGACGACCATAATAATCAACTGTTCCATCTCTTGTTTCTTCTTCTTCTTCTTCTTCTCCTCCTTTCTTCTTCATTGTCTGCTTTTTCATTCATTTATACATTTCTTTTCTTTAGTTTTATTCATTCACGCATATATAGATGATATATTATAGACAGTCTAAACAGTTTACGTTTTAATTACTAGTGTATATACTACATGCACCTTTTGTTCTCTTGATGATATGAGAAGATTATACTAACTATGATTATTTTTTGTTTATCCACTAAAACGTTTATTTTTTTGTTGTTTAACTTTATTCTCTATCTCTGTTTTGGCATGATTCTACTTCCACCACATATTCTCGTTTCGTATTCACAATTTTCACGATTTAATCGACTTTATTTGCACCTCAATAATATAGATATATATTATACACACATATGAGAAGGGTTGCAAAAGAAGATTAGCTATAATATATAGTCAATACTGTACACTTATTTGAAAGCCTGAATTTTTAATTTTTTATTTGCTTTTTTTTGTATATNTTGCACCTCAATAATATAGATATATATTATACACACATATGAGAAGGGTTGCAAAAGACGATTAGCTATATAATATATAGTCAATACTGTACACTTATTTGAAAACCTGAAATTTTTCTTAAAAAAATCATTTTTTTAATAAAAAAGAAGAAAAGATGTTGAGCTAAATGTAGTTTGCACATAAAGATCGTGACTTTCCATTGCACAGAGCATGCCTGTTTAATCATGCTCTTCTTGAGACACCAAAATATATATGTTTTTTAAAATTTTACAATTAGTTAGTTACTTTTAAGAAATTTCCTTATTCACATAAACAAATCTTAGTAGGAAGAAAAGTACAGCCACGTTAATTCAAACTCTAACTAATATCAAAGCTGAAAAGAACAATAAGAATNCTTTCCATTGCACAGAGCATGCCTGTTTAATCATGCTCTTCTTGAGACACCAAAATATGTTTTTTTAAATTTTACAATTAGTTAGTTACTTTTAAGAAATTTCCTTATTCACATAAACAAATCTTAGTAGGAAGAAAAGTAAAGCCACGTTAATTCAAACTCTAACTAATATCAAAGCTGAAAAGAACAATAAGAATTGAAGGGAGAGAAGCTTAAAAGTTACTTACGTCTTTCTTATATATCTCAAGGCAAGACATATTTGCTGATTATACGAATGTAAGATTCACTAAGAGAATAATAACGAAATGAATCTTTAGTTTTGTTTTTGTTTAAAGAAGTGATATGAGAGAATAATACAAAGGACGAAGAAGAAGGAAGAAGTAGAAAGCAAGTTTCAAGCTTGGATGTTGTAGAGCATGCCGAGATTGAGAATAAATAGAAGTTTGGAAGATGATTTGAACGGTCCTGATTTTACATGGGCCACTCACATGTCCAATACCATCTTCTTTATTTTTATTTTTCCTAATTAAAAAGAAGTATACCCATAAGCACGATGGCAAAGGACAAAAACACTTGAGAGCATAGTTTTATTATTAAGAAATTAAAATTTACATTTCTCCCCCTTATTGTTTAGTTTTGTGGCTGAAAAGATTTTTTGCAGCTTTCGAAGTTTTGGACTGAGGCGCAGTGTCATAGGTTTGGTTTATCAACAAGAATTTCATTTATAAAGCCGATAGTTTTTGAAATCATATCTCATATACTATAGACAAAGAAAAACATAATCTCTCCTGAAACGAAGCTCTATAAAAAGCGTTACATCTAATACAACATAGAAATCGATTATATTATTTCAACGATTAGGTATATTAAATGGAAATAGAATAAGTAAATGTTAATACTAAATCAAGGGAGAATTTAACGTTATAATTAATGTGATAATACGCCTCCTCAAGATGGAACATTTCCGATGAGTCCAATCTTGACGAACAACTTTTGGAACGGTATGCGAAGTAGAGGCTTTGTTAGAATATACAAGTGACATAAGTGACACGAAAAAGTCTAGACTGAAAATGTTGGCGCATGAAGAGATAGTCAAAGACAAGATGTTTCATCCTAGAATAAAATATTTGATTCGGCTAAGGTACATAGCACCTTCGTTGTCACAATTCATCGAAGGTGGATTTATGAAGGAGAGAAAGAGTTCGCAAATTGGAAAATATCAAATAGTCATCACTACGAAATTGTTTTCAACTATGTTATTGTAGTATTGAGGTATCAATCCAAATTGGAAAATCAACTCATTAAGACTTACAAGAATTTAATTCAATTTGAGCTAATAAGATGGTTGGTTTAGTAACAAAGGATAGAAACATGCTTAAATTCAAAGTCAACAAAAGTCAACAACTAAAAGAGTAACTATGATCAAGAAAAATTCAACAAAGATTAAAATTCGAATATTAATTAAAAACTAAACAAATGAGTCTATGTTATTGATTTAGGTGATCAAGTGTAGGTATATGATGCTAATTCAATCAATCATTGCTAATCTTTAGGCCTAAGATTTCCTAATTTATAGTAATTCACTCTTGCAGTACTAATTTCTTTATTAATCATGCAATAACCACAATCTCTTCCCTTTGGCTAATTACATAAAAGAAAACGTTATTATCTAATCCATTCAACCACTAATTTCTTAACACAATCTCTTGGCCTAAGTATCATTTAAAACTCAAGTAATTCATTTAAACATTTTCACAAACACCTTCGAGACATGAATTTTTCTATGATCTAGATTTGAACTAGCCAAGTCTAACTTAACATTAAGAGCATTTAATGAGTGATGATATAAGAATCTAAGCCCCAAGCATCATAAACCATATCTTAACCATCTTAATCTACCTAACCCATTTTCTTAAAATGAACTACCCACAAGACATGATATAAAGACCAATCTTCATGATAATAATGTGTTTGACCATGGTCTAAACAAGATAAACAAGAAAATAGACATGAAGAAAAGAAGAAGAAGAACAACAACCAAAGTTATAATAGATCAAAAAGAAGTTTTACACCAAAGTAGAAACAAAGTTTAACAAAGGATAAATCAATATAACAAAATTGATATGGTCGTATAGGTTTGGTGATATCGATATATCATACCTGTATAGCTCCATCTTGCTCCATTTTTTTATCCTATTTTCTCTATTTGATCCCCTTTTGATATCAAATCTCTTTCAGCACCTTAAATATGAAATGCAATGCAAATGCATACTATAGATGTCTAAATGCAAGTTAATCTACCTAAAATACAATCAAAAAGAGATGTAAAACCTATTAAAAACACTAAACATCAAAGAACGTAGGATTAAATGTAAACATAACATTAATAGTCGTGCATATGTGAAAAACATATATTGGATTCTAAGCTAGCGACATAACACATAAGAGACGGTTTATATATAAAAAATTAGTGTACGAGGGAACAAAACAAGATTAAATATTCATCTATTGTCTCATCAATTTATGGTTTTGAGTCTTCTCCCTTCCAAAAAGCTTTTTAAGACAAATAAAAAGTATCTGTTATATATATGGATGGGAAGATTATTTGAATTCCTAAAAAAGAGGGAAGGCTAGGGTTAAATTTTTTTCTCACTAGTTAACAGTGGTAAAATTAGTATGACTCATATACTCAACTAGTGATTCCTTATGAATAGTTTGGTCCAAATCACATATTCTCAAATTTTGGAACTACATAACTCCATCTCTGAATTCCAAATCGTTTTGGATATGTATGCATTTATTTTCTCTTAGACCATTGGTTAAGAAAATTCGTGGTTGTAAGCTTGGGAGTGATGAAGATGCATCATTATGGTTTGATGATTGGTTTATATTGTCCTTAGTTGACAAGTATTCTCCTTGATTCACCTATAGCTCGTGCTACTAGAGATGACACTTAAGGGCTCCCTTCTGAAAATAGGTGACATGTGGAAATAATGAACCTCTATAATATGATGCAAATGATGAACTCTACTTCTCAAGAAATTGGACATGATTAGTTCATTTTATTTGACAAACGCTCTACTGAAGTGAAGAAAACAAAGGGTGGACAAAAGATGGACAACGGGTGGACGGACAATTAGACATAGGCTAGATGGACGATTATACTTGGACAAAGATTGGACAAAAGGTGGACATACAATTAGAAAAAGGGTGGATGGAAAATTATATTTATTCTCCTATGAATTAAGGGTTATATTAATCCAAAGGTGAAGAAAAGAATACAAGACAAAGTTCTAGAAGGTTAAGGAAGAAAGAGTAATTGTTGGAAGCCTAAATTTGTCTTAAAGTTTGATCACATGAGTACATTGGGTTCACCCCTTTGTCCAAACTTGGTTCAACCTTTTATCAAACATGGGTTAAACTTTTTTTCTTATGCAACCTTTTATAAGGATATGTTCATGTTGTCTTTCATTGATTTATTCAAGTTATAAACCCTCAATTTTGAATTAAGGAGATATCTTCTCTCTTTTCTATTCTCTCACATGTTCTTCACTCTTCCCCATTTTCATACTCTATAATTAACACACTCTAGATCTAGGACCTTCTCTACAACTCTACAAAGAATACTGAAAGTTTTAAGAATACATTGATTACCAATACCAACAATAAAACTTTATTGTAACTATCAAAATCAATTAGTTACTCTCTAGTACTCTTACACGTTTTGAATCACTCAACGCTGCTCTTTCTCATAAAATCTCTCGCATACTCTCTAAAACATATATATTTTTTTAATAACTAAGAATCCCAAAATCAAGACGGCCAAAAGTGTTAACCTTATTGGCAATTTTAGCCTCTTTATATACTAGCCCCGAAAATTCTTCTTTGCCTTCATATTTTCTTTTCCAAGAACAGTCGACTTTCCTTTTTTTCTTGATGTTTCAATTTATTGACTGTTATCTTTACTATCATTGCATCAATTAAACCCTTGTTTCCTTTTCTGCTGTTTACCAGCTTCAACGTTTCCTCGCGCTTTTAATTTTGAAAGTTGTTTATGCCATATTGAACTCTGATCTGTTATGTGCTTCTGCTCAGTTTATTTTCTGCATCTTCAATCTCCCTCTTTTTGACTTAGTTTGGTAATCAAGCATCCTTTCATTGCTCATGTATTTAAAGAATAAAACAAACACAGAGTGCACAATATCAAGATAACTGCTAACTTCAAAACCAAATGCCTTTGAAAGCCAATCATGCTTTAGGTTACAAAAACATAATCAATTTAAGATTTGATAACGAAACATAAATGAACAATCACACCAGAAGGTTTTAAAGACTGATACAGAACACAAAAAAGGAAAACAAAAAAACAAAATTTTTCCCTTAGAACTGATTACTTCTACTAGACGTCTTCATCATCTAGCTGCTCGTGTTCTCCCCCTACTTGATAGCATAACTGAGTCAAAAATACAAGTAATATTTTAAGAAGATAGAGATACCTACATTTGTCAAGTACACGTTGATGAATGCAAATAGCCTATTGAACTGCATGCCAAAGTGTGTCGACACTGCCTGGTGGGGTTCCAACCCAAGGTTCCATGCAATAGACATGCAATGTGATCAGGCGTTCACCAGCATTGAGAAACTCATGATGTTGAGCTTGGATGGTGTGAAATAGGAGATATGGAAAAGCCAAAAAGAACTTGCTTGTCGGATTGTATCCCATGTTGAGTACATGAGTGTAGACGAGACTGCTAAAGTTAAATTGAATAGCATGGTAAATCTTGTAAAGCAGATTGACACAAAAATAACTCATGTAGGTAGATTTTTTGGTGGGAATCCAATTAAAATAGCAAATTTTGTACATCACAGCTTTGTCTGGAACAAGATGGGGTATCAACAGGTCAGCCCAGACGGTAATCCGCCCATCGAGGTGGAATGCAGCCAACATGTCATCAGTGATAGAATTCACAGCCTCTTCCCCAACCCTATCATCAATATCTAGTAATCCAAGAGGAAAATTGATACTAGTAGCCAAGAATACATTTAGATTCCCCCAAAACTAAACTCGAGTGAAAGTAGCCAAAGTTTTTTTTTTCTAAAGGTAAATGGCCTATAATTCCAGAATAACAATGCGAATATAACCAGGAAGACCAATTACAATGTCAATGCATCCTAATGCGCGTATAAGCAGTTCAATCTATGAGGGAATAATCGCCAAATCAACATTATGTTCTTCCATGAATTGGTGATTGGCGATGACAGCATGGCGCTCTTGAGCCAATGCTGAATAGAACCAAGTGAGATCGTACACCAGAGGATTCTAATCAGAGCCATTATGAGTACAATGTCGAGTGGGATGAGACGACTGGCCTTGTTCAAGAATGAGATGTTTTAGACGGGTGGTTGTGGCCGGTGCTATATATGTATCCGCTAGAGGAAGAGAATTGAAGCAGAAGACACTGGTATCCAAAATATTGATAACATGGAGTGTAAAAATCATAGATTGGGGAGTCTTTTGGCGGCGAAGATGGATCCAAGATACTAAGGAGACCTATCGCTGTTGTAGAATACCAATGGTAGTGTCTGGAAATCTTCAGTGAGGGGAAGCAAATATGTTGTGTCAGTTGATATAGTAATCGCTAGTGGAGATGATGAACTCCGAGAGGTGGAGTCCTAGATAGATGATGTGACCAGACAATTGTATAGGTGCGAGAACCCAGAGAGGGTCGAAATCATAATGAGAGATAATGCAGATGTATCGTGAAGAACACAAGGGGTTCAACGTTTAAGATGAGTTTAGCAGTCGCGTCACTTCGGGAAATAGTAACCCTAGAAAATAAACACGCATTCTACTGCCAAAAATTTTGAAAGTGTACATGCACAATGGGACCAGTGGGCCTTTTCTTTTTGATATGTTTAAGTACGAGCATATGAGAAGTAATGAAGGACATGTCCTGTTTGAGTAACAACAACTCTAAAAATGATCAACAAACATCTAAATCTCCAGAATCAGAAAAAGATGCTAGAAGCAACAGAAAAACATAAACATAGACAACCACGTGTACCCAAGAGTGGTTCGAGTACATGAAGTATGGGGATCATAGTGAGATATGATGGCTGTGATACGAGGGATCATTCTAATAGTTACCAATACCCTAATCCAAAATATATTGTGCCATTTGTGGTAAAAAAATTGGGTCCTAAAAAAAGATTATCCTAAAACTGAGCCAATTAATTTTGGACCCTAATATGTTTGGGGCCTAAGATAATCATGAAATATAATCATCTTTTAACAACATGTATTCATTCATGATATATCTGTATCATCTACTAAATAATGCTTATATTATGCAAATGTTTTGATAAAAGAAAAAATTTTTAAAAAGAAAACTAGATGCCCTAATCGATCGTTTAAGTGGCTTACGCTCAGGCCAACTATGGTGCTAAGCATAAATCAAGAACTATACTGGTTAATTTAACGAAATGAATGCATAGTCTAGATACACTAAAAAAACAAATCCAATGATATTTCAGGGCAATGATTAGTCTTTCATACTGGTATGCCTTTATCCAATAAGAGATATCGTTTTCAACCTTCGGAATAAACACAAAGCAGCTAGAATTTCCTTTGGGTATGTACAACTAAGTAATATCACATGAATTATCAGGTAAAATAGCTGTTGAGTTGCGCACAAACACATATTCTATTTTTTTTTTAATATTACCCTCAACTCTTTTACCTCTATGATGCATTCAACTGTTCGTGTTCTGACATGTGATGACATGACATGTAGCTGTTTTTATTGCAGTGCATGGTAGTATTTAAATAAAAATCATGTTCAGTTCCTCATCTAGACACCCATCCTTATAGTGTGCTAAAGATCACACACTCCGATAAATTTACGAAGATTCACAAAGCGGTTGAAATCTAATTGTTCGGTACATATGTTAGCTAACTAAATTATATGCTCACATGATCCACCACAACAACTTTGTCCTCTTCCAGATCACGAATAAAATGGTGTCTTATGTTAATGTGTTATGTTCTGGAGTGTTTAATTGGATTCCTTAAGATATTGATAGATCTGTAGTTGTCATAGTGTATCAATATTGACTTGGACCTAAAACCATAATCACTACTTATTATTTCATCCATAGCAGTTGTGTACAACAACTTGCAAGTGCAGTGTACTCTGCTTCAGTCGTAGAAAGCGACACATTCTTCGGTTTACGGCTTAACCAAGCGATCAAATTGTTACGAAGGAAAACCCTCTTCCATTGGTACTTTATATGTCATCAAGACTTCGTCTCCAATATGCATCACAATAACGAGCAAGGTTGGGATTGTTGTCTTTGGTTTAGTCGAGTCGCAGACTTGTTGTCCCCTTAATATATTTGATGATTATTTTCAGTAGTACCTTGAGATGAGACATTTTTAGCTGTGCTTGATATCGTGCAAATATTCCAACACTAAAACTGATATCTGGTCAACTTGCTATGAGATATAACAAGCTTCCAATTATGCATCGATATTGTTTATGGTCCATATTTTCTTCTTGTTCATCTTTTAAAAATTTGTAGGAAGTGCTCATGAGTGTCTTGGTAGTTTTGCATGAGTCCATCATCTCGTTGTTGTAGCTACAAACCAAGAAAGTAAGCTAGTTCTACATGCATACTCATTTCAAACTCTTGTTTCACACGCTTGAAAAAATATATCAACAAGTTTCTTGCTAGTGGAGCCAAACAATATATTATCAACAAAGATATGCACAACTAGAAAATCTTGGTTCCTTGTGTAGAGAAAGAACGTCTTGTCCACACTGCCATGAGTGTAACCTGGTTTGAGCATAAATATGGTCAGTTGCTCCTACCACGCCCTAGGAGCTTGTTTGAGTCAATGCCTTCTTGAGTTTGTATACATGATACAAATACTCAGCATCTTCAAACCCTTTAAGTAGTTCAACATAGACTACTTCTTAAATGATATTGTTTAAAACTGCACTTTATACATCCATCTGATGTAGCTTAAAACCTATAACACATGCCATTCCGAATAATAATCTAATGAATTCCAGTATGGGTATTGGAGCAAATGTCTCGTCAAAATCAATTCCTTCAACTTGACTCTATCTCTGTGCAACTAATCTAGCCTTGTTGCATATCACATAACCAATTTCATCAAATTTTACTTGAAAATCTACTTGGTGCCTACCAGATTGAAGTTTTCATGTCTTGGAGTTAGTGTCCACACTTTACCTCTTTCGAATTGCTTCATTTCCTCTTGCATGGAAAAAATATAGTATTCATCATTTAATGCTTCTTTCCGAGTCTTTGCTTCTATCAACGACACAAAACATGGGTATCCTACCATATCTCTGAAATTTATATGTTTCTTCCTTGTAAATCTTCTAACTGTTATATTCCCAATGAACTCTTTTATGAGTGATTGCGATGAACAATTGAGTTTGTAACATCGATGATTTCCCCTTCTATTTCTTTTACTTCGACCTGAGCTTTAGTCAAAGTTGTATATTGAGTAGGAACAAACCGATCTATAGCAACAATCCCTTCTGGAAAACATTAGAAATCATCAAAAATAGCATTCAACGTTTCCATTACAGTTTTATTGTAAACTCGATATGATGTACTTACCATAGGGTATCCCAAGAAGATCCCTTCATCAGTTCAAGCATTAAACTTACCTAGTTAATATTTATCATTCATAATATAGCAATCACATCCAAAGATGTGAATGGTCTTTGTTCTTTTTTTGACACACACTCTATTAATGATGTAACATGCTTTACTCACAGCTTCAGCCTAGAATTGCTGCACCACTTGATTTGCATGGAGAATTGCTCTAGCCATCTTTTGAAATATTATGTTCTTCCATTCTACAACTTCATTTTGTTGAGGATTTTGAGGTGCTGAATATTGATGGATGATGCCTTGATTATCACATATTTCTCGAATTCTTCATTTTAAACTCCACCTCCTCTATCACTATTGATGGCCTTTATGTGCCATTTTTATTCTTCAATTGTAAGAGCAAAAATTGTGAAATTATCCCTTTTCTCTAAAATTTTCCTCAGGATCCATAGCCATGTATATCTGGTGTAGTCATCAACTAAAACAAAAGTGTATCTCTTTCCGATAATGCTTTCTACTTAAATTGGTCCCATGAAGTCCAGGCTAGATCTAGTGGATGTTTAGTTGTGATGTTAGACATTTTAGGATGATGTAATTTGACTTATTTACCTTTTGACCATGGTTTACATATGAAATTCTCTTCTCATTTCGGCTTTGGTAAGCCACATACCAGTTCATGATTTGCTAGTTTGATCAATACTTTAACATTGACATAACCCAAATTCATATGTCATATGCCCATTGACTTGGGGTTATGGCTGTGAAACACTTTTTAGTTGGTTTCCACATGTAGCAATTACTACTAGTTCAAATTCCTTGAAGTTTCACTTCTTCTGTCTCTTCCACTACTTGGCACTCCTTTTTGGTGAAGGTTATATAACCAATCATTCATCACATAACTAACTGATGCTTCAATGATTTGTTGTTAAACCTTCAACAAAGTAAAAATTTTGTAGCTTTGGATTGCTGTCAACGTCTGTGTCACCTTTACCTCTAATCTTCACTTTTACTCCCCCCACAAAATGTGACATTTCCAATGTTGAAGGCTTTAAATCCTTTCAGAGCTCCTATTTTTCATGTCATCCATCTAGAGCGACCAATGTCAAATAACCATGCACCTTTATGTTATGTTCGTTGATATATTTTTGAAGTGAGAGCAAAGTAGCAAATATAAAAAATCTTTTCTTACCCATACTTTGTTTATGTAACTTCTGTCAATGTGATAATCACGCTGGTGAATAATTTTGATCAATCCGTTCTCAACCAGTAACACCGTGCTTTAAAGTGACCATTCTCACCATAATATAAACAACTATTATGACACCTAATGAGGCGATTTCCTTTAATATTTTGGGGGTGCTATGATAACGCCATTGTTCTAGAGCTTTATACTTAAAGATATCCTCAATAGCTAATGCATAAGATGTGCTTGGTAAACACTCATAACTGAATGAGATTAACATGATATGGTTTCTTTCTCATCATGTCCAACATATGCTTTGACAAAGGTGGTCGTATATGCTGAAACTTCTTCATATCAAAATCCCCAGTTTACAATGTTGGTTCTTCCAATAGTGATCAGTTGATCAAGATCCTTGGTTTCTTTTGATAAAATTTTGACTTGCTTAAGTTTTTCACGTAATTGATAGTCAATTAGCTTTGTTTTCCCTTTTTTCTTTTCTTGTAGCTCATTTTTCAAAAAATAAATTACTTTCACTGAATCTTGATTTTCTTCATTTAGCATGAGATTCAGATTTTTGGATTGTACTAGACTTTCACACAAAATTTTGTTTTCATCGAACAGAGACAGTTCAATATCATAATATGAATTAGTGTCGGACCTTTCTTTGATGATTCCAATATATGTACCAAATTTACTATTTCTTCTTCACTATCATCCACTGTGTCTGTCTCGTTGCTATCATCATCTTGGCTCTGAAATGAATTTTATTTTATTTTCTGTATATTTAAACACTCAAATTTGACATGACCAAAACCTTTGCAATATTGGCACCTAATAGTTTCCTTCCTTTTGATATTTGGACATTTTTCTTTAAAATGTCCATATCATTTACATTTATGGCATTGAACTTCAATCTGCAATACTCTTTATCGATTTATGTTTTGACTTATGTTCTACTGGTGGTAGGTGTCTCACGACGTTGTCCACGTTTGTACTTCTTGAAGTACTTCCTGGCAATGAGATTCACTACATCTTCAATCGAATCTGGTGCAGACTGTTGATCAGATACAATAAAGGCAACTCTCTTCCTTTTTGGTTCTTCTTGTTTGGTTTCTAGCTCACGAACTTGCGTCATTCCTTCCATTTGTTTTAATGTCATGTCATCATAGTTTTCTACCACATGTATCGTAGATTTATGAGACTAGTATTGGATTGGTAAACACCTCATAATTTTCTCCATTAGTTTTCTTTTGTCTTTGTAGTGTTTACCAAGCACATCTGACGCATTAGCTATTGATAATATCTTTTCACTAAATTCTTTAACAGTTCATCTTTTCTCATTTTGAGTCGTTCGAATTCAGACGCAAGTAAATCCACACAAGTTCTTCTGACATCATCAATTCCTTTGTAAGTTGATTGTAGGATATCCCTTGCATGTTTAGCAGTCACACATCCTTGGACTCGATTAAATTGGTCCTTTGTTAATGAGCACCATATATAGTCAAAAGATCTTTTGAGTTATACTTTGATTGAGATTTTCTGCCACGATCCATTCTTCTGGTGGTCTTGGAATCTATTCGACATTTTCATACTTTTTATGCGGTGGTTTCTAGCCTGTAGTGACCAGAGCCAAACATCTCCATCAATGCTTTTGAGGATTTCTCGTATCTGCACTTTTCACCATCAAAAGCTATCAGGGCCAAGTACCATGTTTTTGCCATTGGAAATTGGATGCTCTCTGTTCTTTGTCACACGATTTGATATGTTTGTGAATGAAGAGTTCTTCTTTCTTCAGATGCTTTCTCTAAGAACATAGTGATTACCAATACCAACAATATAACTTTATTGTAAATGTAATAACCGATTACAAATGTTGTTTTTTACTTGTAATGTAAGATCCTTTCTAGTATCCTTGCACATTTTGAATCACTCAACCCTGTTCTTTCTCACAAACTCTCTAGAGCAGATTTTCACATAACATCTCAAAATCCCAAAATCAAGACGGCTAAAAGTATTAACCTTATTGTGCGCACTTTTAGCATCTTTATATTCGAACCCCAAAAATATTATTTGCCTTCATATTTTCTTTTCCAAGACGTCAACTTTTATTTTTCTTGATGTTTCAGTTTCTTGACTGTTTCCTTTTCTGCCACTGCATCAATTAAGCATTCGTTTGCTTTTTGGTTGTTTTTCAGCTTCAAGGTCTCTTCGTGCTATTGCTTTTGAAAGATGTTTGCGCAATATTGAAATTTGATCTGTCATGTGCTCCTGCTCAGTTTATCTTCTACATCTTCAAATACTTGAAAAGCTCTATGAATAAGATAAGACCAGAAGCATTAGACTAAAAGAATATGGTTTAGATATATGCTATTCGGAAGCACACATTCACAATTTTTATGGATCATTGAAATTGACTCCCTTCTTTGTTCTCGATCAAGACTCATCCAATAGAACTATGATATTGTCTACTACTCTTTCAAGTCCTAGACAAGACCATTCAGAACACTATATTTGCTCACCAACGTAGGAGGAGGAGATTTGGAGATCTCCTATCTCAATAGTTTATATGCTCTCTAATTTAAACTCTTTAAGTTTTTAAGTCTTTTTAACTTTTTTTAGGCTTTAAACTTCATTATTAAACATTTTTTGTAACAACTCATTCCTTTTCCTTTTGGTAATAAATTTCACATATTAGTAAAAAAGAAGAATTGTTCATGTATAGCTAACTGGTATGACTTGATTTTTATTTTTAGATATTTAGGCTTATAAATATAGTTTACTATTTTTTATATGATTTGTGATCATATAATTGATTGTCTTATATAAAGATTTGAATACCTAACATTATGATCAATGATTTCCAGCTGGATATACGTAGAATTCTACCGACAAAGATTTTTGTGT
>OVBE01004965.1:0-22697 GCA_900406425.1 Iberis pinnata | reverse complement strand
AAAAAGTTATTATTGTGACGAAATAATTTGTCTCAATGTGTTCAGTTTCTTGTAGTGGAAAGGTGCGCATGATAGTAAGCCATACTCCTATTTCACCTTCAAGTGTGCCTAACTGGCACAAACCTTTCCCTTTATTTTCCATAGTGATTATAAGAACATATATCTATACCGAGAAACTTATGTTTAAAAACTCCTAATATAAATACTCTAACGATGATAATCTATGTCAGTGACAGTCCCAGAAAAATAATTTACCTGGTTCATCATATTGAATTGATATTAATCAATCAAATAATATACATTGTGTATATAATAATATTTTCATTTATTTTATCATCATTATACAAATTTGAAAAATATTATACTCCCTCCGTTCCAAAATATAAGATGTTTTAGAGAATTATTTATGTTCCAAAATATAAGATGTTTTTGTACTTCTATGCAGATTTTAAAGCTATTAAATATTTCACATCCAATAATAAAATGTCTGCTTTTTATTGATTGGTCAAATGTTTTTAGAACATGTTTTACATCCAAACATGTCTGATTTTAAAGCTTTTTATTTCACATCCAATAATAAAATATATTTCACATCCAAACATGTTTTACACGAAATTTTTAAAATTAGCAATAATAGTATTAAATTTTGTTCAAAATTTAATAGTATTCTAATTTATTGTAATAGTTTATATTTTAGAAGAATATTTTGAAACATAAAAAATTGAGAGAGATTCAAATCAAATTTTGATTTAGAGTTTTCAATTGTTTTCGTGATTAATGTTCTTTTTGTATTGTATATTATATTGTGATTTAGTTTTAGATCATTTTTATTTTTGATATTGTTTTTTATAATAAAATTCTTTACTAATTTGTTTGTATTTTTTTATTTTAAAAACAAAATTCAAGGCAAACGGAAAAATATTATAAAAGAATGTTTGCATTGACATCTGAAAGTGAAACTCCAACTAATTTGGATGATTTGCCTTGGGATCCCGCTAATAGGAAAAGAATATTGGAATATCATCCTAATAAAAGAGACGAGGTAAGACGTAAATATATACTTAAAAGCCCTTGTCAACCTCGTGGTCATGAGTTTCTTAAGACAGAGATAGAGAATAAAGTGAGATGTTTCAATCCCTCTTGGTTTAATCTTCATGCTAGTTGGTTAGAATTTGTGTGAAAGAAGACAAAGCATTTTGTTTTGTTTGCTACTTGTTCAGAGATTACATTGAAAATAAGTGTGGAAGTGATGCATTTGTGACAAAAAGGTTTTGATAGTTGGCACAAGCCAGAGAGATTACGTAGCCATGCAGGATTGGTGAATAGTTTTCATAACAATGCATTAAAAGATATGATGATCTAAGGAGACAAGGTCAATAAATCAAATATACTTTTTTTAAGCAAGATGATGTTGTAAGAAACGAATACAAGATTAGATCGAATGCTTCAATTGATACTTGTAGATATTTGCTACGACAAGGATTACCTTTTAGAGGTCATGATGAGAGTGTAGAATCATCTATAGGGGGTAATTTTGTAGAGCTTGTGAGATATACTGCACAAAAAAATGATCTTGTGAGTCATGTTGTGTTAGAGAAAGCTCCAAAAAATAATCAAATGTTGTCTCCAAAAATTCAAAAAGATATAGTACATTGCTTTGCAGAGGAAGTTACTAAATCTATTATACAAGAAGTTGATCATGATGTATTTTGCTTGTTGGTCGATGAGTCTGCATATGAATCCGATGAAGAGCAAATGGCAGTGGTTTTTCGCTTTGTTGATAAAAAAGGGATAGTCAAAGAAAGCTTTATCAGTCTCATTCAAAATAAGGAAACTTCTTCTGCAACTCTTAAATGTGCTGTCGATTCATTGTTTGCTAAACATGGATTGAGAATGACAAAGTTAAGATGATAGGGTTACGATGGTGCAAGTAATATGAAGGGTGAACTCAGTGGGTTGAGATCTTTGTTTGCTAAACATGGATTGAGTATGAAAAAATTAAGAGGACAGAAGGTATTGTTTGCTAAACATGGATTGAGTATGAGAAAGTTAACATGACAGGGTTACGATGGTGCAACCACATGAGTGATCAATTTCTAAACGACTATCTGGTTCTTATTGAATAGAAACATTTTGATAATGTGACAAATGATGTGGTGATAAAAAGATTTCAAGATATGGAAGATCGTAGAATAACTTTGTAGGAGTTTTTTTAATGTTTTAACCGTTTGATTTGGTTGTAAACTTTTTATTATGATATTTTAAAATTAAATTATTTTATAAATAATAGTAAAAAAATTTTGCCCCCAATTAGTTCTAGATCCGCCCTTGCATGTGCCTATAAAGTATCACTTCATATGTTTATTGTCGTGGCTAGAAACCAATGTAATTTCCCCTTGTTGTAGAATGTATATTTGAAACTAAAAGTACTACGTTTAATTTCAATAGGGGTGGATGATTTTTCTTTTGCCACGAGATTTTTTCATTGATTAAACGAACATGTTTTATGGGTTTACAACTCAACGAGGGTATGAAAAGTCAGTGAAAGTAAAAATGCGTCTATGTGTTATCCGTCTTTCGTTAATCAATTGAAAGCTTGGAAAAGACGTCAACTAGTGTCTAATTTCTGTAATTCTGATGAGAAGGATGATCATTTCCATCGCTGAAACACCAAATTAGTAGGTTCTTAGAATTTGTGATGGAGATGTTAACTCCAAAGCGCATGGAGAAAAGAAGAATTTTCTTGAATGAAAAATGATGCAGAACTTCAGGTCGTGTGTATGACACAAAAATCGCATTTGTTGAAGAATTGGCTCTGTTATGCTAAGTTTTATAAAATCAGATATGTTTGGGTTGGTAGAAACCGGAAACAGTTGGATTTTAAATTGAGCCAAGAAATTCTTTTAGAGTTTTATGGTTTGGTTTTAGTGAAGAAAGAAACATTGTCGTTTTGAAGCTCTTCATCAAGCGTAAGTCTGAAACAAATTCAATTCAGATGGTTGCGAGTGGTTATGGCCGTTAGAGTTTAAATCGAGTGTAAATACTTCTAGGTCATCTTCTTAGATTAGTGTGTAATGGGTTGGGTTTACAAAAATACTGTTTCTTGGTGAGTGATTTCACAGTAAGGAAGAGAGATTGGGAAACAGAGAATAAAGAGAGTAACATTTATGTTTTTTCGGTGAGAGTCTTTTGTATTCTGGCGAACTTGTTCATCTATTGATATTGAATTCCGAGTAAGAGACCTCGCCCAGACGTAGGATCCGGTTTTGGATATGAACTTGATAAGTGTTGTGTGTTCTTTAATTTCTTGCATTTGATTTTGATTAACGCATAAGTGGTTCTTAGTTTGATTGTTCAATTAGATTGAGAAATTAAGCTTAGAAGTACAACAAGTGGTATCAGAGTGTCATGTAGCATTGCTAAGCTTAATATCAGAAGAATGTCGTCCTCAAGGATTGAAATGGAGAAATTCGATGAAACTATTGATTACAATCTCTGGAAGGAGAAGTTGTTAGCTAATCTTGAGATTCTTGGATTAATGGAGGAACTGAAGTCATAGGAAGAGGATATGAAGGCTAAGTTGGATACATCACAGAAAGGAGATGAGTCTCCATTGCCTAATCGTACTTCAGTTGATGAAAAGAAAGATTATGGTGACAAGGTTCTTCTAGCTGAGAAACAAAGAAATGTACAAAGTACCATAATATTGAGTGTCACTAATGATATTTTGAGAAAGATCATAAAGGAATAGATGGTTGTTGGAATGATTAAAATCTTAGATGAGAAATATATGTTAGAATCTTTTTCTAATAGGATTTACCTTAAGCAGAAGTTGTATAGTTACAGAATGGTTGATTCCCTTAGTATTGAGAAGAATATAGATGAGTTTTTAAAGATAATAATTGATCTTGGAAATGTGAAAGTTGATATTTCAGATGAGGACATGGCTATATTGTTGTTGATGTCTTTGCCAAGACAATTTGAGCATCTAAAAGATACTCTGAAGTACAGCAAGTCCTCACTCACATTTGATATGGTGATAAATGCAATAAACTCAAAAAAATTGGAGTTGAATGCGAATGGGAAAACCATCAAGACTCAAGATGAAGATCTGTATTCAAGTAATGAAAATAAAGGCAAGTTTGGATCAAAGGATTGAAATGCAAATAAGAAGAAAGGGAAATGAAAACCAAAAGAAAAAGGTAAAGGGAAAGTAATCACTTGATGGAATTGTGGAGACGAATGCCACTTCAAAAATAAATGTACAAAGAAGCCCAAAAATGCAGAGAATAATAACTCATAAGCATCCTCAATTGAGTATATCAAATATCTGGCTGCTGAAGAGGCAAACGCTACTGAACATATTGATTTCCATAAGAAATGGATTCTAGATACAACAGCCACACATCATATGACTCCAAGAAGAGACTAGTTTGTTGATATAAAGGAATATGATGATGGTACCGTGAGAATGGCAAATAAAAGTGCATCTCCCACAATGACTATACATGTGAAGACATATTTTGTAAAGATAGTTTCCATCAATGATGTGAGGTATGTTCCAAAGTTTTCAAAGAATCTACTGTCACTAGTGACTATAGAAAGTGAAGGAACATCCTTTAGCTCTAAGAATGGTCTGTTACATATAAAGAAAGGTGATAAGATCATCTTAGAAGGTAAAAAGAATGGGAAGTTATACTTAGTCTTAGGCACCAGTGAGATAGGTGAAGCTCACAGTGCAAATGTAAAAGATGAGTCGAAATTGTGGCATTACAGATTGGGCCATCGAGGTCAGAAAGGCTTAGACACATTAACAAGAAATGGGTACCTAAGAAATCCAAAGTCATCAAGGCTCAGTTTCTGTGAAAATCGTGTGTTTGGTAAATCATACAAAAATGTATTCAATACAGGAAAACACACAAGTAAAAATTTTATGGACTATATTCATGCAGACTTATGGGGATCTCCAAACATCCCTGACTCAATAGGAAAATGCCATTATTTTATGAGTTTTATTGATAATTCTTCAAGAAGAGTCTGGATATACTTTCTAAAGACTAAAGACCAAACGTTTGATAAGTTTCAAGAATTAAAAATTCTGGTTGAAAATCAAAGTGGTCAAAAGGTGAAAAAGCTAAGGACAGATAATGGTCTGGAGTTTTGTAACAGAGAGTTTGATGACTATTGCAGCAAAAGTGGTATAGTAAGGCATAAGACAATTCTATACACACCACAACAAAATGATGTTGTGGAGAGAATGAACTAGAACTATACTAGAAAGAGTAAGATGTCTCTTAAGTAGTTCTAGTTTACCAAAAGTTTTCTGGGCCGAAGCTGCTAAGACAGTAGTGTATTTGATAAACAATCAAGTGAAATAGATTGGAAGATACCAGAATAACTATGGTCAAATGCAAAGGCGTCTTATCATCATCTATGAAAGTTTGGCTGTATCCATTTCTTTCACACAGATGATGGTGAGTTGCAGCCAAGAGCAAATAAAAGAATCCTAATTGGATAGCTTGAAGGTACCAAAGGGTACAAGATATGGTCTATTGAAGATAAGAAGACTCTCATCTCAAGGAATGTCACTTTTAAAGAAGATGAATCCTATAAGGATTTAATTGGCAAAAGATCAGAACAAGATGAAAGAAACACTCATTTCCTTGATATCATCTTAAACAACTATGATAGTAATATCAACTATTGTGAAGATCATCAGATGGATGATGATGAACCAATTTCAGCAATGACACCTCAAGTAAATGAACAACATTAAGATATAGACCATCAAAAAGATTTTGGTTTGCATCTTACAGGATACCAGCTTGCTCGTGAAAGGCAAAGAAGAGAGATGAGATCACCAAGGAGATTAGATGATTATGTAAACATGGCCCTGTTAGCTATAGAGGGTGGGGACACTATAGAACCAAGTGACTATCATGCTGCAATGAGAGATATACACAAAGAGAATTGGAAGTCAACTGCAGATGACGAAATGGAGTCTCTAAATAAGAATTCAACTTGGATTTTAGTCCCAAGGCCGAAGAAAAAAAGAACTATAGGCTATAAATGGATCTTTAAAAGAAAGGCAGGGATTCCAGGTTCAGAAAGGCCAAGACACAAAGCACGCCTAGTAGGAAAGGATTATGCACAAAAGGAGGGCATATACTATAATGAGATATTTGCACCTGTGGTGAAGCATGTGTCCATAAGGTTTTAGATGTCTATTGTGATCAATGAAGATCTTGAATTGGAGCAACTTGATGTGAAACTACATTCTTGTATGGTGAGCTAGATGAAGAAATTCTCATGACACATCCAGAGGGTTATGTGGAAACAAGCAAAGAAGATCATGTATTTTTACTCAAGAAATCCTTATATGGTCTAAAAAAATTCCAAGACAATGGAACCTAAAGTTCAATACATTTATGACGAAGGTTGGGTTCACAAGAAGCAATCATGACCAGTGTGTTTATGTCAAAACAGTTTCAGGAAAACATGTATATCTTCTTGTTTATGCAGATGACATGCTCTTAACTTGTCAAGACATGAAGATAATCAAAACTCTAAAGGAACAACTCAGTTCAGGGTTTGACATGAAAGATGTAGGAGAAGCCAATAAGATTCTAGGAATTGATATTGTAAGAGACAAATAAAAGGGAATCTTGAAGCTATCTCAATCATATTACTTGGAGAAAGTTCTTGATAGTTATAGGATGAGTCAGGAAAAAGGATTAAGCACTTCAATTGGTTTACATTTAAAGTTGAAGGCCTCAAATGAAGCTCAAACAAAGTTAGATGCAAAATACACAAAGACAATACCTTATTGCAATGCAGCTGGAAGTCTCATGTATGGTATGATAGGTACAAGACCTGACCTTTCATATCATGTTGGCTTGATAAGTAGGTACAAGAGTAACCCTGGAAGAAGTCACTTGGAGGCTTTGAAATGGGTCCTTAGATACGTAAGGGAATATACAGAAACAAAGCTTGTGTTCAGAAAGTCTGTAGATTTTAAGATAGTTGGCTTATGTGATGTTGATTATGCAGCAGATTTAGACAAGAGAAGGTCGATATCTAGTTACACATTTTTTTTATCCAAGGGTTGTGTTATAAGTTGGAGGTCAAGCCTGCAAATGGTAGTAGCTTTATCTACTACTAAGTCCTAGTATATAGCACTTACATAAGCAACTGAAGAGGCAGTTTGGCTAAAGGGATTAAGTGCAGATTTTGGCTACAAACAAGAAAGTGTTGAGATACATTGTGATTCTCAAAGTGACATAGCATTGGCTAAGAATAATGTGTTTCACGAGAGAACAAAACACATGGCCTCAAAAATGAGTTTTGTTCGAGATTTGATAGATGATGGTGAAATTCAGTTTTAAAGGTGTATACTAGTGAGAATTTAGCTGATATTTTCACTAATGTCCTGTCAATAGGAAAGTTTAAGCAGTTGCTGAGTTTTCTTGGTGTATCAAGCCACTAGGTAGAAGTGGTTTTCTGAGGTCTTGGAGTTCTAGTTATTAGATGGGGTTTTGTACAAAGAGCCAATGTGAATTTGTTAAAGAATTGGCTCTATTATGCTAAGGTTTATAAATTCGTTTGGTTTGGTATAAACCAGAAGCATTGGGTTTTAAATTGAACCAAGATATTATTTTAGATTTTTACGACTTGTTTTAAGTGAAGAAAGAAACATTGTCGTTTTGAAACTCTTCATCAAGCTCAAGTCTGAAACAAATTCAGTTTAGGTGGTTGCGAGTGGTTATGGTCGTTAGAGTTCAAATCGAGCTTAAATACATGTAGGTTTTCTTCTTAGCTTAGTGTGTAATAGGTTGGGTTTACAAAGATACTCTTTCTTGGTGAGTTATTTCACAGTAAGGAAGAGAGATTGGGAAACAAGGGATAAAGAGAGTATCGTTTCTTTTTTTCCGGTGAGAGTCTTTTGTATTCCGGCTAACTTGTTCATCCATTGATAGTGAATTTCGGGTGAGAGACCTCGGCCAGAGGTAGGATCTGGTTTTGTCTTGTGTTTTTTTTTTAAAATTTCTTGCATTTATTTTGATTAACACATAAGTGGTTCATAGTTTGATTGTTCAATTAGATTGAGAAATTGAGCTTAGAAGTACAACAGCGTTGAGATATTATTGCGATGTTAAATCATTTAGTATATGTTGGTTATATAATATATGCAATATTTGCATGATCTGAATCACACTAAAGATATGAAGGTCATGTTTAAGAGTCCTTATGTGGCATTGAAGATTTTTTGAGAATAGAAATAAAAGGATTTTCACAATAAGGAAAAGGAGATTTGAGATATTCTTATATCTAAATCTTTGGTGAATATTGGAAATTGTGCATTTTGGATGATATAAGTACAAGATATATGAGTCAAATTAGATTAACCTCACAAAAAAGAGAAATATTAATTGATTGTGTCTCCTGAAAAAGAACAATCGGTTGTGTGACACACATAAATCAGTGTGAAACCATCTGAATCACGAGGTACTTTAGATCAATGATAGACTTAGGAGAAAGACCTAGGAGTTATTGTTCTTAGATTTGTATTAGAGACGTGTGTGTCTTATTGTAGGACAGATATTGATTGGTGTCGAACTAAGGAGTGTCTTAGTGTCGAGTAATTCCATTAGGCAAGGTCTTTTTGAAACTTTGTCTAATAGACCACTAGTGTTTGGTTTGAGGACGTAAGCATATTGATGAACCTCGTTAATTCTTTTGTATGCTCATATTCTCGTTCTTACAACTGATAGTAGATCCAAACACCTAACGAAAAAGTACGGAGCAAAGAAGAACAAAAAAAGAGGCATGAAGTTGAGTGTTATACTTGTCATGGTATTGGATATGTAAAATCTGTTTTTCCATCGTTTAAGAGGAAAAAATCAAGTGTAATAAGTGCAATGGTTATGGTCACACAAAGGAAGTTTTTATAAACACACAAAAAGGAAAGAAGAGGATGCTTTAAAGTTGGAGTGATACAGATTCAAATTCACATGAAAATGCTATTAATTTGGTAGCCTTGAGTGTATTTATGAAGCGTGTAAAAGGAAGCGCAAAACATGATTCTGCATCGTTTTGTGTAACACACAAATTTTGTGTTGCACCGAGCAATGATTCAGGAAATGATGAAGAGGTGTATATTCATGCTGAAGTAAAAAACCCTTAATGAAAAGTGGATTAAATTGAGAATTGACAACCTTCAACTGATCAAGGATAAGAGGATTTTTGAAGCCAAAGTGAATATCTTAGAGCTAGAGCAAGATAACTTGGGTGGTGCACATGAGAGGTCTCTTACTGAGAAATAGACAATGGAAGACAAAAAAACTGAGTTACTTGAAGAACTTATGGCCGAACGTCAAAAGAATACATCACTAGAAGATAAAATCATTGTGATGCAGGATGAACTTTTAAAAGAAAAAGATAAGAACAAAAAGATCTTGCGTGAGTTAAATGAGAATAAGAAGCATATTCGTATATTAAACAATGGTTCTAGAAATATAGATAAAATTCTATCCGTTGGACAACCTCCAAAAGCTAATTGGGGTCTTGGTTATTATGGAACATCATTCATGAAGCTGGCCTCTTCATATGGACTTTCACACTTTATAGCTGCTAGTCCAACATATATGAAAGTGTGTCACACGAAACAAAAATGAACCGTTCATGACCACGAGGTAACTAAGCGTCAAGAACATGTAGTTCTAAAAGGACAAATGAAGAGAAGATGGGTGTGTATGAAAAATGTGGCTGTGTAGGACACCATCAATCAAAATGCCTTAGAAAATTCAAGAAGTTACAACATGCATGGAAAATGAATGCAGTTTTTGCTGAGCCCAAAAGATTCAAACATGTTTGGGTGGCCAAAGCGATTCAAGAAAACATCTTAACAAAGGGGATAAATATGATCTTTATGGATATCCTAAGCATGTTTCAACATATAATGATTCAATAAGCAGGAGATATTGCAAGTGAGTTATCACAAAAAATTTATCACTCAAAGAAGGGGGAGTTTGAGGAAACTATTTTGTGGTGATATTTGAATAAGGGGGAGTCTATGATGATTCTTTAAATGACATGTGATTTTTAGGTTTCAGGAGAGAGCTTGAGTTATAAAACTCGGTGATAAAGAGGTAGATTGTTAACTTCAAAGAGATTGGATCAAAAAAGAATTTTCTTGAATGAAAAATGATGCAGAACTACAGGGTGCACACAGAAATGTGTGTGTGTGACACATGATTCATGTTGAGATATTGTTGCGATGTTGAATTATTTAATATTTGTTGGTTACATTATATATGGAATATTTGCATGGTCTAGATCACTAAAGATATAAATGTCACGTTTATGAATGTTATTTGGTATTGGAGATATATTGAGAATATAAGATTTAAGATATTATCATATCGAAATCTATGGTGAACATTGGAAGTTGCTGCATTTTTGGATGATATAAATACAAGATATATGAGTCAATTATGTTAGTCGCATAAAAAAGAGAAATATCAATTGATTGAAGATTGGTCTCTGGAAAAAGGAACAATCAGATGTGTGACACACAAAAATCGGTGTGCAACCATCTGAATCACGAGGTGCTTTAGATCAAGGATAAACTTAGGAGAAAGACCTAGGAGTTTTGGTTCTTGGATCTGTATTAGAGACGTGTGTGTCTCATTGTAGGATATAGATTGATTGGTGTCAAACTAAGGAGTGTCTTAGTGTCAAGTAATTCCATTAGGAAAAATCTTGTTGAAAGTTTATTTAATAGATCTCTAATGTTTGGTTTGAGAACGTAGGCGTATTGTCGAACCTCGTTAATTCTCTTGTATGCTCATATTCTCATTCTTACTGAAGACCGTACAAAATTATTTTCCTGCAAATTAGGATTCCATCACTATAATAAATATGCTTAAAAGCGACGATGAGCACCATTGCTTTTCCTTCGGTTAAGGCCAAAAGCAACAGATTAGCGACGAAATGAATCGATCGCCTATAGGACGTTACTAAATTTTATCCATTGTAATCTCGTCGATAATTTATGCGGACTTAAACTGAAAGTTATTAGATGATTTACACATGAATTTTTTCTGGGTAAATCGTTGGTACACTGTCGGTTTATGTACCATCGGTAACCGCTCTGTTGGTAATTCATCGGTCATATACCATCGGATTACCAACATACTATTTAAAACTAAACAAAAAATAAAATTAATAAATAAAATTTAATTTAAATTAATAGTTAACTAAAGTAAACATTAATTAAAAAAATAGATACTCCAAAAATATTAAAATTATATTCGGTTCCCGGCTATGCTAGAGGAACAACTCAAGCTCCTTCTTTTCTGTTAGTAACATTGGCTTCTATACGATTGCATATCGCCAATCATGTTCCTTTCTTTTCTTGGATCTAAAGAAGGTTTTATGAGGTTGTCACAAAAATCACAAGTGTAAAACTCACAATTACTAATCCAAAACAGAAAAGGTCAATGAAAGTTTTTTCAAATTCACAGTTACAACAGGGAACAAATTTATCAAGCGAAAGAAGATAGTTCTAACTCTTATTTTGTCCACTAAAGTTATCTTCTTTAGCTTTATGAATCCATTCGCTCTTATGACTGTTAGTTTCAAGAGATTAAATGCAAAGAGTATTAAGGCCATGCTCGTTGGATACTCAACAACACAAAGATGATATAAGTGTTATGTACTTGAAACTAAAAGAGTACTAGTTTCAAGGGATGTAAATTTTTGGAAGCAAAGGGATTCCATGATAAGAAGAATTGAGTGAATCTCGAAAACATCTACAACTCTCTTTCTGATCGAGCCACAAAACTAAGACATATTCTTTAGAATCTTAGGTTGAATCTTCATCAACAAAGGCCAACTCCAAATCCAAGAAATGAAGTTCAAAGGACATAATCGGTCTAAGAAACTCAAGGAAAAGTTGAAAATATTCACATTGGTTTGTGTTGATGGTCAAGTAGTATCTAATCTTAGTCTCTAGAATTTGGCTGTGAACCACTTTTTGACTTGATGAAGACTTAGCTTGGCTTGATGTATTCTTTTGGTCTTCCTCTCAACAGAATAAAGAAATTGCCGACCAATTTCTCAATATGCAAATTGATCAAACCAAAGAAGAAAGAAGAAAAAAATGATTTTTTTTCTATATCAAAGTTACTATAATTTTTGGATTGCATTACTTTATTTTCTAACTATTACAAACTTGTTGGATATAGTGATAGCAATTGGAGTGGAAACTTAGATTACCGTAAAGCACAAGTGATTTTGTGTTCTACATTAGAAAAACAACTTTCAAATGGATGTCTAAGAAACATCAAATTGTTATACTTTCTACTTGTGGATTATGGTATGTAGCGGCTAATTCATGTTTGCCATACTATTTGGTTGCTAGCCCCGTTAATTGAGACATTTTAGCATTCTCATTATTATCACAACACTATAAATCTCGCATCAATATGTGTAAAATAGTCACACATTTATTTAGGGATGTATGTATTTTTACTTTTAATAGTTTTATGCAACATTACATGTGCTAGGTTTTTTTTGATAATATAAGATTTTACCTACATTATGCGCGAGATTAAATTTTTTGAAAATTTGTGCAATTTGATAATAAATATATACTTATATAAATTTTAAGATATTGTATATTGTTAGAGATTGTGTATACACTGGTTGAATAACAATATAATTATTATATTTTTAAAGTGTTTATTATGTGAACTTTGATTAACAAAATTAACTGGATGTAATAATCATTTATGTTAACATATATACAAATAAGTACAAAATCAATAGATTTGCATGCAAAACATGAATATTTATATCTCGTATTATTTAGCTAAAATACATAACTTTTATAGTTAATTTAGTTTATAGTCCACATAGTACTCTATATGAATTTTACAATTTAATTTTGATTAAAACTTTGTAGTAGAAATATTTTTAAAAACTTATTTAACATGTATGTTATGCTACAAATTAAAAATTCTAATATCTCATTAGCAAATAATCATATAAGTGATATGTACTATAACAAAATTTTTTTTATATGTGGTGTTGTGTTTTGATGCAAAAATATATATATATACAATAGATTAATATTTTAATATCTAAATCGTAAATAAATATGATCTTAGAAACTCAAAATTTGAATAGTAAAATATTTTAAAATAAATATTAATTTAAGCAGTTGGTTTTAGCAGCATAAAAACTATGAAGCTTCGTGTTCTTATAATTTATTTAAAAAGTATTTGTACGTTTTTAGAGTATACTTATTAAAATACTAGTCATTTATAAATGACATTCAATATACTATAGTTTTTTTAGTAATTTTTTACTTTTTTAAGTATAAACTATCATTTTATATTTATACGGAAAAGTTCATATTTTTTAAATAAAATAGTAAAATAAGAATGAGAGAAGAAATATAATACGAAGAAATTTGATATCAAAATTTTTCATTCAATATTTTTTGTTTTTAAGAAGTTAAATATTCACATATTTTTGTTTTAGAAAAATACTCAATTATTGATATCTACATGTTACTATTTAATTTTTTTACGCTGTTAAATTTATAGGATCAATGCTTTTTTCTAGTTTTAATTCAGGAAATATTAGTGTATAGTTTTAGAAATAAAATACTTAATTCTGTGTCACAATTAAATAATTAATTTATTATATAATAATAATAGTGTCAACATAAAACATTCATTATTAGACTACGAACAAAAAATACATTAATTACTATGTTAACTCATCATATTATAGAATATAAATATAAATTATACATAGAAAAGTATTAAAAGTTTAAATATTATGGTTGAAGTTAAATTTTAGGTGTATGGTGAAATCTTTTTGTTTGTTGAAAGTAAATTTCTAGAAGAAAACATGCTATTTTCAACGGTCAAATTTGTGAGACCACTGTCAAAAACGGCATTTTCTGACATATTGAAATAAAAACGACTGTCGGTTCTAACTCGTCGAAAAAACGTTCCTGTCGTAAATTTATTAGAAATTACCAATGGATTTTCGACCGCCTAATTTCCTATGGCAATCCGACGACCATATTTCTGACTGCTATATGCAGTCATATTTCCAACAAATTTCCCACATACATATTTCCAACAAATTTATGACAATTAATTTTGTTAGAAATTTTCCAATAATTATAAAAAATAAAGAATATTTAATTTATTATTAATTAAATATTAAAACTAATATGTAAAATTAGATCCAGAATAGAATTATTGAAATCCAAGTCATAAAATACATAAAATATCCGAAAAGACATAGAACTACATAAAACCGAAACCACTACTCGGATCGCTACCACCAGAATCGGCAAACTGTAATCGCATCTCTTATATTAACTTTTCCATCTTCTCATTTTGCAAACGGATATGTTACGGTGACTTATGCATCTGTCGCTCGAGCAACGCTATGCGCTCATCCTTCTCCAGCATTTGGAACGTAGACTCCTTTTCCGTTGTGGTTGTTCTTACGACATTTGGAATGAGTTTGAGAATCCTCAGAAATTTTCGTTTTCGCCCAATATTGTCAAACAAGTCCTTGTTGAGGCTTTGTCCTCGTCCTTTCCTTCTCCTTCCACTCGTTCAACCACCGCGAGTACTGAACAGTCATCTCGAAGTTGAAATGTTGGCGTACTAATTAGTTAGATCGCCTGATCCCGATTAAAGTTTTAAAATCATAAAAAATTAAAATTTTTTGTAAACATTATAATCTAAGTTCTAAAATTTTATAAATAGTAAAAGAATCATAATATTTTCACAAAAATATAAAAACCATAATAATTTCTAAAATTCATAAATTTTTTAAAAAATTATAATCATTATAATTTGAAGTTCTAAAAACTTATAATTCAAAATATTTTCAAAAAAAAACTTTTCTAAAAAATTTGATTAAACTTATAACATCATAATTTTTTAAATTACATAAATTATAATTTGAAGTTCAAAAAGTTATAAATAGTTAAATCATGATACCAAATTTATAATTATATACAAAATTATTATAAACTAATCTAAAACTAAATTCTAAATCATAATCCTTAATCAAACAACAAACACCCAAACCCTAAACCAATTCACAATCAAAAATCAAAGACACCCAATCCCTAATCCTTAATCAATCACCTCACACTAACTCTAAACCAATCCACAATCAAACACCTCAAACAAATTATAAATCACAATTCATAATCTAAAAACAGCCAGACCCTAACTTAATCAATTTTTCCTTTATAAACTGTTGGAAATCCTCAAAATGATGAAAGAAAACTTAAAAACATACATATATGTTGCGAAATGGTCGGACTTGAGAAGATTTTTCTGGAAATGTAAGACAATCTCCGAGACTTGAGGTTTCAAAATGCGATAGAATGAAGAAGAAAACCTCATGTTTTCTATAAAGCAAATTTCAGACGGCCATGGGCTGCCGAATTTTTGTTGGTCATATGAAACTTTGATTGTTTTAATGAAATTTAACCAGGAATATGAAACAAATCCGACGGACACCGAATCGTCAAAGAAAATCCGTCGGAAACAAGGTACATAATTGAGACATAATTTCCGTCGGATTTCCGATGGAGATTCGATGACCATCGAATTCCTGACAAAAATTTTCAAAGGATTCGAGGTTTCAAATACCTCATATATTGAGAATAACCCATTTCAATGTGTTTATTGACATTATGTTTCATAAATTTCAGTTTATAACGAATGGAACGAATAATAATTCAAATTACAAAACTTGACCGTCAAATTCTATATATGTTAGTAACAATGTATTGAAAATGTAATGTTTCTACAAATCTGAAAGAATTTGAGTAACACAAATCTCATATGTATACATGATGTGTAAGTCTATTTGATTCATAATGTATATCGTGAAATATAATTTTGCATTTATAGTTTTGTGGTTTCACGAAACCACAATCCGTTGGTAGGAAATCCGTTGTAAAACACAACATAATGAAACAATACAAGAGTTTAAAAGTGTTATTATATTGTAATTTTAAAGTTCTAAAAAACTTAGAAATAGTTAAAAATTATATAATTTTTTTTATAAAAAATCAAAATCAAAATAATTTAGAAAAATTATAGATTAAAGTTTTAATTTTGCAAATTTTTTTAAAAAGCATAAAACACATAAGATTATATGACTCGGATAAATCTAAATCTTCATCGGAATCAGAAGAAACTTCATTAGTTTCTTCAATTGATAATTCTGATTAGGAATGGATTATTCGTTGAAAATTTTGACATTTACAATGCGGGTAGATAACTTCCAATAGATATCCAACGAATTTTCCAAAGATTTCCAATGAATTCTTTTCTTTTTGGAAATCCGCTGGGAATTTTGAACATATTTTCGACTACTTTGAAAGCCGTTGGAAATTTCTGCCGGCATTAAGACGGTATGTTAGCGTTGGGGTTGGGGTTGGTGTCGGAAAACCATCAAAAATTTCTTAAAATTTTTGACGACTTTATATTCTGTTGAAAATTTTGTTAGAAATGCTTATGTTTTCTTGTAGTAATATCTCTCTGAACAGTCATTTCCAATTAATAATGTATACGAATAAGATCACTTTAGGTATTTATGATTTTCCAACACTTTTTTATGTTCCGACGCATTTAATTGAACTATAGTCATTGTTAGTTGTCTTCAAAAGGGTTAATGAATTTAAATACAAGTGTTTAAACTACATTCTATTTTCCTATATTTTAAAATGGAAAGTTTTTAAAATAAATCTTTTGTTTTGTTTAAAATTACATTATTCATTAGTTAAATGAACACACACAAACAAATTCATTAAGGATAAAAAGGAAAAAAATAAATGTACTATCTTTGTTGTCAAACATAATTTAAAATATCTCTTACTACTATCAATGTATAAAAACATATATCCAGTTATATATATATATAAAATATTCATAAACTATTTATTTTAATTTTTAAATATATAATTTATTTAAGAATAAAATATAATTAAATTACATATTTTTTATCTCTATTTAACTTAGAATTATTTTAAAAAATAAATATATGTATATATATATATATATATGTTTACTATGAAATAAATAATTTATATATACTAGAATATATAGAAAATTATAATAATTAAATGGATACTTTATGTACACTATATATTTTTATATTTAACTATTTTTGAAAATAATGTATGAGAGAAAAAAACATTTAAATCCTCAACTATTAAAAAAGTGCAGATTAATTTTCTAACTTTTCACTTAACAATATAATTCCTCAACAATGAGTTAACTCGGTAAATTGATGATTGAGTTTAGTCAACGTCTAATATGTTTAACAAAAGGCTTAAAAAACGTTAAACTCATTAGAAAATTTTTTAAAGGAAAAATAATTGTAATAATCTCTCTCTACAACAAAATGGGTTGGCATCTCATGAATTCAAAATTTTTTTTTGGTAAAAGGTAATATCATTACATGAAGAGAAAATTAGTCAGAGTAACCCAACATTTTACGTTAATAACTTACTTGACCATCGACGTCACCCATTACTAGAATAACCCAACATTTTGGGTAAAAGATCAAAAATACTTCAGTTTTTGAAAAAACTACAATATTTCCATTTTGAATTATTTTTACCCAAAAAATCATCATAATACTTTTTAATTTCTTTTAATGTTTATTGATTGAGATTTTTTTTTTTTAAAAACCCTAGATCTAAAATTTTCCCCTTGTAGCAATCGCTCTTCTCTTCGTCTTCTTCCCCGGCGTTTTTGGCCTCACTGGTGCCGTTTCCCAACCGCTGTGTTTCTTTGCTTCGTCGTCGTCTTGTCTTCGATGTACTTCGCTGAGGTCCGAGATCAAGCTTGGCGTTGCAGTGGGTGAATCAGGTTATCGTTACTGCTTGGTCTGACTTCCGTTCTTATCTGGGTTCTCGTTCTAGCTTATGTCTCTGCGATTTGCGTTAGACTTTGTCTTGGTATATAAAAAACCTAGCTTTCTCATTGTTATTTCTTCCTTAGGCTTAGACTTGTAGACGTTGATTTGTATTAGAGTTTTGGTGATCTTTTTTGAGTAGAAATTAAAGCATTGAGTAAAAGATAAAGATTAGCATAAGCCCGAACAAAATTAATCATTATAGTATTAATATCCTATAAGTTATCATAGTTACTATAATAATTTTAATTTCTATTTAAATTTGGCAAAATACAGAAATTATGTTAACGATTAATCTACAAATAAATCATTACTATTTTATTTAAATTATTATTTACAATTAAAAAGACTTGAAACAAACATATTTAAAAAAATAGGAAACAAACAACTCTGCAATGTAAAAACAACATTGCATTAAAGAAATAATTCTACAATGTAGAAACAACTCTACAATGGATAAAACTCAAACTTAGAATTTTTTACTAAGTAAACAAATATGTGGAAATAGAGAAACAACTTTGCAATGTAAAAACAACGGTCAAACTATTCTGTTGACCAAGCAAAAAATCTGCAAGATTGTATTGCAGATTTTTAAAAATCTGCAATACATACAATCACTGCAGATGTCATAAATCTGCGGTCAAAGGATTTAGAAAAAATCCGCGGCAAAAAATCTGCGGTAAGTGAGGGTTAGATGAGTAAGAAAAAAAATCTGCGGTAATGTGTGAAACAAAACTGCGGCCATTGTAGATTATTATTAAATATCTGTAGTAAAAAAACAAAGGGGTTAATCTGGCAATTTCGGAAACTCATAACTCTGCGGTGACAACAAACAAATCTGAAGTCAAAAAAATAAAATTTGCAGTCACAAAGATATATGCAATATCAAGATAACTTTGCGAAAACAAATATGCAATATAAATAAATCGACAGTGTTATTTAAAAATCTGCGACAAAAAATTGGCAAAAGAAAAAAAATCTGCAGTGACGTCCAAAATTCGGTGGTGACGTAGACATTTCAAAAAAAAATTTGCGGCCAAATAGCCAAAAAAATATGCGAGAAAAATCTGCGAAAAAAAATCTGCAACACAACAAATCTGCATTACAAAATTTCGCAGATTTTTTTTGCTCCAGATTACACGGTGGCATTATCGTAAATACTGGACAACTTTTTCTCTTTCCTCTAATTAATTTTTTTCAGCTTTTTTGTTTGCTCATGACCGAGGAGTAAAACTTGGTTTAACAAAAATTTGGTTATTTCCAGCAAATAAAGAAAATGTGAGGTTATCTCAGGAATATTCAAGTAGGTAATTCTGCTTTACTTGAATGAAGATGAGTTACAAAGTAGCCAGAAGATGTTTCCTTGTCCAAAAAAAAAAAAAACAGAGGAAACATTAAGTTATGATCCTTAAACCATATGAATAAAAACAGAGAGCTAATAGAGCCAGAGCTCCATTAGACTTTGAAATCTTCGGGTTGTACGTCTAGCGTTGATTAAATTATTGATGTCCTTGTCTATTAGCTTGAAGATGGTGGCACCATTAATGGTTTGATTGTTATGAACTTTGTTATTTCTTTGTCTCCAAATGTGGTAGAAGGCTACATGAATAACTATCTTCTGTAGTGTTGATGGTGCAGTCTTGGAGTGATGTGAAGACCATGTAAGGAGTGAAGAACAAGAATGGAAGCAAGAACCTTGAAGTCGCAGCCGTAATAAAATCCTTGACCAGACCTGAAAAGAGAAAGAGCAATGAAGAAACAGATGGACTCTAGTTTCCGGATAAGCTTCGCATAACATGCATAAAGGGTTAATATCTATTCCCCACAAAGCCAGTTTTGATCCATGAAATGAAGTCCACATATGGAAGGCATTTGGTACATGGCCCTTAAACCATACCAAGTCAAACCAGTTAACTTGTTCTCCTCGGGTACGTATTGCATCCCACGTCAAAGCTGAAGAATATGATTTAGAGCTATAGCTATTGATTGACCATATGCTTTCATCCGCAGCCAGAGATGCGTGTGGTACAATGGAAGCTTGGAGAAAGGAGAGAAGGATGGAAGCAGCAGTGTTTCGTGGCCTTAAACGACTCCACGTAATGTTTGAGAAAGCTTGATTTACGGTGGCTGATAAGCTGGTGCGAAAGTAGCTAGGTCCCTGGGTACCAATATAATCAATTAATGGACCAAAGGGGTCCAATCATCATGCTAGAAGCTGGTTGTGAGTCCATTTCCTACTTCCCTTTTCAAAAAACACCGTGTTAGAAGTTTGAGATTAAATACAAATTTCTAGGCCCAGGAATCTGATGTAGCGGCTTCAAGAGACCAGAAACTGTTTCCCCTTAGATGAAAATGCCGCCGGCACGCAACCAATAATGAGCCTGATCGACTGAATAATAACCATATTAGCCTTGGCCGGAGACTGACATTAAGGCAGCGAAAGCTTTTGATCCCTAATCTTCCTTCCTTCTTTGGCATAGAGATATCAACCCAAGATATACGTGAACTGACTCTATTGGCAATCTGGCCAGACCAAATAAAATGTGAGCATAAGCTTTCAATGTGCTTCAGGCATCCTGTTGGTATGAGAAAGACTGCTGCCCATAAGTTAAGGATCCCAACTATGACGTAGGAGATTAGTCTAAGTCTACCTGCAAAGGATAGCGATTTAACAACCCAGAAATTTAGTTTTGCAGAAATTTTATTTAATAAAGAACCAAACTCCCTGAGCTTAAGTTTCCCGTGCAGTAATGGCATCCCCAAATAACGGATTGGTAGGGAGCCAAGGTTGAATCCAAAACTCAATAGTTCCATGGAGTCATCTTGACTAACACCAGCGAGAAAGAGCTTAGTTTTATCCACATTCATACGCAAACCAGACCAGTCAGCAAAGAGATCCAGCGTTTCAACCAACACCTGCAAAGAAGACTTTTTTCCATCGAAGAAAATCATAAGGTCATCAACAAACATTAGGTGAGATAGCCCAATTGGTTGAGTTTTGGGGTGATGCCCAATTCTGCCTGAAGAGAAGTTTGATTTCAGAAGCTTGGAGAACACCTGCATCACCAGAATAAACATATAGGGTGACATTGCATCTCTTTGTTGAAGCCCTTGTGAACTCTGAAAATAACCTGAAGCTTGGCCATTTATTATGATGGAACAATGCGGAAGATATGCAACATTATACCCAGGAAATAAATCTATGCCAATAGATCGCATGAGACCAATTAAGAAGTCCCATTTAACAATGTCAAAGGTTTTTTTTCAAATCAAGATGTTCTTGTTCTGGTATTGATGCACAAGTTCGGTGGCAAGAAGGATATTTTCTGCTATTAAACGGCCATGTAGGAAGGCTGTTTGACTATGGAAAATGATTTGTTGGAGGAAGGTCTTTAGTTTTGAAGCTAACAGTTTAGAGATCACTTTATAAACAGTGTTTAGGCAAGAGATTGGTCTAAATTCACCCATTGATGAAGCATTGCTGATTTTAGGGATGAGGACCAAGTGAGTATGATTCCATTGTTGAAGTAATTTGTCTGTGGAGTTGAATACCATAACAGCATCAGTTACTTCTTCACCCACTGTTTCCCACATAACCGTGAAGAACTCTATAGAGAAGCCATCATCGCCACACAATTTATTCTTTGGAAAACTATGAAACGCTTACCTAACATCTGATCTTGTGAAGTCTGCTCCTAAGAAATCTTTAGTGTCATGTGAGCACACGAAGTTCATTAGATCAGATATATCCTCCATTTGAAATTGTGAACTTTCAGGTGGGGGCCCAAGCAAAGTGGAGTAATATTCAACAGCATATCTCTGTATCTTGGCCTGGGATTCAAGTTTCTGCCCTAAATTATCAACCACATAGTGAATGTGGTTTGAAGCTTGCCTTGTGACGACTCTGAATTTTCACGGTTTTTACTTATCCATTAGCATCGATTCTAAGGTCAAAAAGCGTGCATTTATCACATTTACGGTTCATTTCACTAAGTTTAGTGTTTTTAGGACTTTTGCATTAGAATTTGCATATGCACGCATTTTGGAGGTTTTTCAGGACTTTCAAGTATTTTTGGGAAGGATTTGAGGATTTCAGAAAAACAGCACTTGACATTGGAATGGACTCAACACTCAACTGAAGAATGGACTGAACTTACATCCAAGCACCTGCATGATCGATCCCAACTCAATGCAGGATTGATCCCAGGAAATCCTGCAGCGAAACGAGATCGATCCCACTCAGCACCCTTGGGATCGATCTCAACTCAATGCAGATCGATCCCAACAGCACTCCATATCGATCCTGCAACGAACCCAGATCGATCTCAGGCAGCTCTGCAACAAAACGAGATCAATCCCGCAGTCATGTTTCCAACATTTCTGGTGAAGTCTCAAACAAAGCCAAGGAAGTGCACAAAGATAAAGCAAGACTAAGAAGACAACTCATAAGATCGATCTCACTTGTGTTGGGATCGATCTCAGGTACTCAACGCCGGGATCGATCCCAACCTTAGATGAAGTTTGGATGCAACGAAGCTGGATCGATCCCAAGCAAGCACCCTTTAGTCCAGATCGATTATGCACTCAACCATCCGAAGGCAAACACGCTCCGACCCGACCAACTCGAATCCGGATACCACCTGAAGTCGGGCCCAAGATCAAAGACAATGATTAGCATTTTTTCTGTAGTGCGAATTAGGGCTTTTCTCTGAACACTA
>OVBE01004964.1:0-22698 GCA_900406425.1 Iberis pinnata | reverse complement strand
TCTTTCTGACAACCCATTCTGTTGGGGTGTGTGTGGACAGGAAATCTGATGAGTAATCCCACTTGAGCTTAGTTGATTTAGGAACTTAGTACTTATGAATTCCCCACCTCCGTCACTTTGGAAGGTTTTGATTTTAGTGTTTAGTTGATTCTCGACTAGTTTTTGAAATGAGCAGAATATATTGAAGAAATCTGACTTTGTCTTCAGTGGGTAGAACCAAGTAAACCTTGACCAATGGTCAATAAACACTACATAATATTTAAAAACCTTGCAAAGAAACAGTTGGAGATGGCCCCCAGAGATCACATTGAATCTTCTCTAGTGGTTTTGAAGAAGTAAAAACTGAAGAAATAAAAGGCAAATTACTGCTCTTTCCTAATCTGCAAGCCTCACAAATAGACGAGTGGGACTTGGTAATAGAGATGAGCTTATTGGAGACTAAATTTTGTAGAACTGAATCATTAGGGTGACCCAACCTTATGTGCCATGTTTCCTTGTTTGTAGTCATCTGTCTAGTAGGAAAATGGAATTGGGCAGGTTCATCTTTAAGCATGTAGAGACCATCAAGCCCTCTTCCCAGGCTTAGGACCCTCTGTGTTGCCTTGTCCTTAACCAACACACCATCACAGTCAAACTCAAAAGCACAGGGATATTCTTTTGTCACTTTAGAAACTGAAATCAAAGACTTAGCAATATCAGGACACACAAGAACATCATTAAGCTGAAGCTTACCTGAAGAGGAAGGGAAAGCAGTGGATCCTGTGTGTGTAATAGGTAGAAACTCTCCATTTCCTACCATCATAGCATCAGACCCATGATATGGCTGGGTATGTTAAGTTTTGTGTAGAGTTTGTGACATGGGTTGTAGCACTAGTGTCAGGGAACCATTCAGTTCCTGAGTGATCAGTGACATCTGTGATCTTCAATGCAGCTAAGGCAGTTGGTGCTTCCTCAAGTTGATATGCATAATCAAATATGTGCCAGCATTTGAGAGCCTGGTGTCCTTGTTTTCCACAGATCTGACACATAGGTCTTGTGTCTTCATTGTAAGAAGTGACAGATCCTGTAGAAGAAGAGGATGAAGATATCTGTTGAGGAAACCCTCTTCCTCTGGTGGAAAACCCTCTCCCTCTAAAGCTGCTTTGCCTGCCACAGCCTCTGCCCCTATTACCAAAGTAGCCAGACTGAGATCCAGATCTAAAAGTTACAAAGGCCAGATGGGGTGAAACTGTTTCTGTGACATACGCCTGGATTCTATTGTCATAGTTGGCGAGCTTGAGGATTACTTCTTCTAATGTTGGGTGAGGATGAATATCCATCGATCCTTCAATACTAGTTTTTATAGGTTCATACTCTCTACCCAATCCATGAAGAGCTCCAAAGATCTTCATGTTTTCTGAAACATGACTGCCAATAGATGATAACTGGTCACATAAAGCCTTAAATTCTTTCAAGTAATCAGTCATATTTTTATCTCCTTTCTATGTTGTTTGAAGCTGTCTTTGAAGTTCAAAGAGCCTGGATGAAGACACTCTATTGAAATGCCTTGACAGAGCATTCCAAACATCATGTGCAGTGTTACAATTAGTAACCACACTTAGAATGTCTTCTGAGAAGGAACCTAATAGCCAAGCTTTAAAGACTTGATCCCCTCTCAACCATTCCGCATATTCTGGGTTTACAGCTGCACCATCACCAGCTATGCCTGGAACTGGGATGGTTTGTGCTGGTTGGATATAAGATCCATTTACGAAACCCAGGAGATTCTGTCCAGCTAGAAATGATTCAAACTGACTTTTCCAGTGAATATAGTTTCTTTCTGTAAGTTTAATAGTTACACAATTAGAAATATTGAGTGTAGGATAGATTTGAGCTTCCATGGCTCTGATACCATGAAAGTAAAACGTAGAAGATGAAGTTTTGAAACAGATTCTTATTAATTCATCATTGCTTACATTCAAGGATTACATTGCTTTGTTTATATAGAGTTTGTCTTAGCTAGAATTGTTTGCCCTAAAACACATGTCACTATTCTATTGCTCAGTCAAAACATTGTATTTGTTGTGAAGGTGATGGGACAGCTGGTATTTGCTCTGTAACATTTCTCTCTGTTTTTTTCCTTTTGCAGGATGTTGAAGACGAAGAAACAGTTGGAGCTGAAGTGGGCTTCGTCGTGGGCTTGGGAGTTTCTTTCAGCTTGGGCTCTATAGTGTTAGGGCCCAGAAGAGGTAAAGACTCTTTCTGAGACAGTGTCTTCGGTATCTTTATTACATTTATATAATTTATATTTTGACCCACCTATAATTATTTTCTGGGTCCACCATTGGTTACAGAAATCTTTATACGGTCTTAAGCAAGTGCCACGTTGTTGGTTTGCTAAGCTCAATCATGCGCTTTGTCATTACGGCTTGAAGAAAAATTTATTGGGTTATTCTCTGTTCATTTACGACCGCAACGGGATTCGTCGTCGACGATTTAATTGTCACTGGAAACTCAGTCACTGCTATTACACAATTCAAGGCTTATTTAAACACTTGTTTTTGCATGAAGGATCTTGGCGTCCTTCGGTATTTTCTTGGTATTGAGGTAATAAGAAATCGAAATAGCTGAGATTGGTTTATTAGCAGTGAAGCCAGTTACGTTCCTATAAAGCAAAAATCATAGATAACAATTGGCTGATGGTGAAGAAATACAAGCCATACATACATTGCACAACGTCGCATGGGTAGTAGATCCTACTATACCTTGTTTCATGTGTCTATGTGATATTTTGCTACGTATTAGGCCCAATAAGACGGTGCAATGATCCAGCAAGATTTCCTGGAAACAATTTATTCTAGTCTCTAGTCGAACCATTTTCGAAAACCGACTCGGCTCGAAAATTTCTCCTCCTCGGTTGTGAGGGCTAAATATATTCTCACACTAAAATTGCTAAAAATAGAAAAAATTCTATAAAATATCCTACTTTCAGAAATTATGTTACAATATGTTGTTTTTATCCCTAAAGGTTATAAAATGTTTTCGGAATTTCTTATTCTTTGTCTTTTGAGGTTTATTTTTATTACTTTTCATGTTCTTTTCTTTGACTTTAACTTTAATGACATATAATTCTCTGATCCGCAATTATGACTATTTGTATCCTTCTTTTATAACGGCAAATATTCTAATATTTGCACATACGTTTTAGAAATGAACTTGAAGGTGGAATTTTGTAGCCGCGAGCTATCCATATAGTACTTGAATGAATGATTGAGTACTTAAATTATAATCTATGATATAGTTAGTATATTTTTTTAGTAATTTATGTATTTATATATTATAATATATTGTCTTATTAATTAATAATGCATGTAATAGTTATTTCATGTACATTTAATTATCTATAGGTTTATGATTTTATGTGTGTGTGTTTAAAATTAGGGACTATATTGCAAAATAATAATTTTTGAAAAGTTAAATTTGAAGTTTTATGTTTGGAGGAAAGTAGAAGGAAGGTTCTTTTTGGACATGCTTTTAGGTTATCTAAAGCTTGCTAGGTAATCCACACACGCATTCAAACTATAGCTAATTCGATTTCTGTTGACTATTACTCTGCGAAACCCTATCGAAAACACAATCCGTCAATCCAGCAACGATCTTGCTATAAAATTGTAAGTGTCTGCTAATCTTTTCGTGTTTCATTTGTCGATTTATAATCGATCGTTGTACTCCGCCGCAATTTTCCCCAATTGTCGGCTAGGTAAATTGATTTTAACCCCGATTGCGATCGAGTCAGTTTCTTAGTAATTTTGGGTGAAACCAGTTAAAAAAAAAATTGAACCTTTTTCGGATGCCGAACTTGTCTAGACTGAATTATCGAGTGAATTTCGGGGGTCTCTTGAGTGTTTGAATATGGTTTGTCTTCTTTTGCTTCTTGATGAGATTACTTGTTAGTTTTTTGGCAGGAATCAGAGCTATAGCGTTTCTGTATTATAAAATGGGAGATCATAGGGATAGGATCAGTCAACTGCCAGATGATTTCCTTGTACAGATATTGTCATGCCTTCCAACAAAAGATGCAGTGGCTACGAGTCTTTTGTCAAAACGGTGGCGTTTTCTTTGGACATTGGCTCCTAGGCTCAGTTTTGATCTCAGGCTTCACGATTATGTATGTCCAAACTTTATACAGTTTGTCGATAGGTCTTTGCTACTACACAAGGCTCCAACTTTAGAGGCTTTGCATATCATGATCGGTAAGATTTGTAATACCGCAGAAAGAGATGTAAGTGTATGGGTTAGAACTGCTGTAGACCGGTGTGTTCGTGAGCTTAATATAAGCTATTGCTCCACTGAAGATCCCATCCGATTGCCTAAGTGTTTGTTTACTTGTGAAACGCTTTTGGTCCTCAAGCTCGAAAACACAAGTCTTATTGATGTTTCTTCTTTTGTTTGCTTCAATTCCCTCAAGACGTTACATCTTCTAGATGTCAAGTACTTAGATGACCAATCACTTCCTCAGATTTTGTCCTGTTGTTCTAGCCTTGAAGATTTGGTTATACAAAGATGCCCTAGTGACAATGTTAAAGTTGTCAATGTCTCTGCGCAGCGCTTAAAGACTTTATCTTTGCATAAATCATCACAGGCTTTTGAAGGAGATGATGATGGATTCTTTATAGATGCACCTAAATTGAAACGCCTGGACATTGAAGATTATTGGGGTGGGTTTTGTTACATTGAAAACATGCCTGAGGTGGTATATGCAAATGTCGATGTTATTTACAAAAACACCGAGAAACTTTTAGGGTCTCTCACCTCGGTCAAGCATCTTTCACTATGTCTGATCACTTCAGATGTAATAATCTCTCTATTCTATATCACTCACATGATTGAATAGAAAAAAGTCGGTTTCTTATAAATTTGAACTATTACATTGCAGGCTGCTTATCCCAAGGGTAGTATGTTCTCTGAGCTTGTTCATCTAGAACTATGCACATGTGCGCCACAGTGGTGGGATTTACTCACCCGACTGATTGAAGATTCACCTAAACTAAAAGTTCTTAAACTCCGCCAGGTAAAACCAAGATTCTGTTATTTATCAGTTAGTTGTTTCTTGTTTAACTTCAACTTTTGATTTGATCTCAGAAACATTTACAACGTGCACCTAGTCCTCAGGCTAGTTGGAAGCAACCTGTTTCTCTTCCAAGGTGTTTGTATCATCTTGAGACATTCAAGTGGGAACTATACGAAGGATCGCAAAAGCAGAAAGAAGTGGCGATATTCGTTTTAAAACATGCTATTCGATTGAAGAAAGCGATTATATCTCCAAGACCAACAAGTACTCTGTCAGAGAAACATGAGATGCTCAAGGAGTTGTCATCATCCACGCGTGGTTCCAGTATGTGTGAGCTTTTGTTCGACTGAAAATTAAAAGAAATCAAATGAAATGTAGTCTCATCTTTGTTAGTATTGGTGTGAATGTTACAACCTCCAAAAGCTTTTGATCTGCATTTGGAGTAACCAAACCATCCACAATATATTGGATTAATTCAGATAATACTATTTATATAAATAAAAATTGTTTGATGAATTTGATGTTGTAGATTTTTCTTTTTCTTATGGTGGATAATCGGGCAAAACATGTTTTGTATCTAGAATTTTCCAAATCTAAAGAAAATTGTACCACTAGAAAAAAAAAAAAAACATTCAATTTATTTTGCCACTCAAAATTAACTAAAATATTAATCATCATTAATGTTAATTTTATCAACAGTTATTTTTAAAAATTCATCAAAAATAATTGGATCGTTTTTTAATCCGACTCAATATCATATTTAGTTAGGCTTAATATGGCTAAAAGTAATAAGCAAAACGTAAGTCGTAAGATACATTTTAAAACACAATAACAATTAAACATAATTCTCGACGTCACAAATTAAACACAATTCTTCATATTTTGAACATAATGTTGAATGCTAATCCTGAAAATTTAACATTAATTATAGTTATAATACCACAACACCAATAACACAATTTCTTAGATTTTGAACATCAATGTAAATCTTGCAAAATTAAACATTCATTATGATTTTATTGCCACATCACCAATCAAACGAATTTCATATTTTATGGATTATGAGTTATAATACTGATTGAAGATGCATATTCTGGAATCAACGAATTGATTGAATCAGTAGCTTGATATAATCAATACGTTGATGGAATCAACCAGATGACGGAATCACAAAACTGATGATATCAATGAACATGTTATGTATGACAGTGCAGTTGCTAATGTGCCACAAAGAGTCAATGTTGATAAACAGAGAGCTGAAGTTTGATGAGATTCGACGAACTGAATGAATCATCTAAGATTTCGGAAGATGAAGAATCAATTCGGTCTTATCTATGAAGATTATATCTTGAAGATAATCTCAATGAAAAGATAATACCAATAAGATATTTGGTTGAGAAAATTATGGAAGAAAGAACATATTTACAGAGATTTTTGGAGATGTCATAAAACATAATATTTGGCATATTTTGGGATATTTGAAAGTATTGATGTGGCACAGAGTACTGGTGATGTGTCACATGATGCTGATGACATGGAACAGAACGCTAAATGATGTGACACATAACGCTGCTGATGTGGCACAACGATTGGTTGACAAACAACAACAAAGATTTGATGACGTGGCTGTGCATCATAATCCACCAGCTTTGTTGAAAAGGATAATCTTTGGAAGAAAAAGTATCCTTTTGATGAGTTTTATCGAGATCCTAAGAACTAGGTTTTTCCAGCAGTATATATAGATGATGAGTTTGAGGCGTGCAAGCTTCAACTCTTCTGAATATATGGCGTTTAATGTTGATCATTGAAGCTAACAAAAATAAGTAGCTGAAGAAGGGAGTTTTCGTTGTACATATTGTTGTGGAACTAAAACAGTGGTTGATTTCAAGCTGAGGCTGACTCACCGTTGAGTAAAAACCCAAACATAGACCGAGAGATTCGTTCGAGAACAAAATAACATGTTGTTGACGTCCACTTAGAAGAATGAGATATTGGGACTAAGACAACATGGAGTTAGGTTTGTGTAACACCGATTAAGTTGTTTACTCAATAGATCTCTAGTTGTTTTCAGATCACTAGAAAAGAATGGTAGCATGGTAGGATGTTGTACCATGTGCAATTGTATTTGTATTATTTTTCTAGTGGGTTTGCTTATGGACAAGGTCCAGAGGATGTAGGAAAACAAAACCTCGTTAACAAACGTTTGTATCTCTCTTTAATTCAGCACATGTGATCATCTATCTTTTTATATGCAAACCTCGTTAACAAAACCTCGTTAACAAACGCATGTATGCAATACAGACACATGATAAATAACAACAGAAAGTTGCTGATAATGATGAGTAGGTTCTTCACACTTTCCACTGATCACTAAATTTTATTTTTTGCATTATTATATTCCATAAATTGTTAAATAAATGACCCACTTCAAATGAAATTTAAATATGTAAGTTTTAAAAATTTCATGAAATATATGGGTTTAAAAATTAGGAGTGCAGACTGGCCGACATTTGCCGCTTAGTTGAAGGATATATAAAATTACAGATGCAGTTATCTGGAGGTGAAAATCTAGTATTGCCCTTGATCAAATAATATGCATGTAGATCTTCTTGCTCGTGAGATTTTCTATCGAATGGATTACTTAAAACTAAATTATATAGTTTTTTAAAAAGTAGATTACTAGATTAACTATCTTTGTCGAGTAATTTAAAAGTATTATGTGGATGCAAAAACTGGAAGATATTTTAAGTAAAAATGAATATTAAAATTCTATATTGTTTTATGGTATATGTATAAAAAATTTAAAAAAAAGTAAGGGAAGAAATAAATAAGACGTTTAAGATAGCTCGATGAACCATTGTTTACATTCTTTACTTTTTTATTTAAATTTGATGCAATAAAAAAAGTATTTACATTTATGTTGGTATCTATCTTCAATATATTAAAAAGAAGTACTAGAATTATTGGTGACCGTCTCACAATTTTTTTAATGTTTTTTAATTCATTGTAGTTGTTTTACTTTTTAAAATTTATATAATTAATGTTATTCATCAAAAATAAGAAAAATTTAGAGATCCAATTATATTATACATTAATTTTTAATATGTGTTCTTTACTTTTAATATTATATTTTACTTTTTTGAACATAAATCATAACTATTGTTTGTATAAGTCATTATTGGAATTTTTGATATCGGACCTACATTATTCAAGCTACTTAGAAAAATATTATATTATATAAAATATCACATACTATACAAATATGAGTGATGGACGAGTAACATACTATAAATGTAAATAAAGCGATGAAAATTATAACAGCCGGACACTTGACTTATAGACAATTTCATCCCATGAATCTCGCGCCATCACGGCGTGATTCAATCCCTCAATCCCGAAATTTATGGATTTCATATCCATCTGTTTTGATGAACTATGCCGATAACTTCCCTTATCGATGCAATCTCTTTTCCTTTTTCGAAACCAATCACAACTGCAATTTAGCGGTTACCATATTCACATCACGTTTCATTAATCATATCTTTTCATTCCTCTTCCACAAACCATCGATTCAACCCTACTCTCATTCTGTTTCTTTCCTGTTTCAATCCATCAGAGAGTTCATGGCCGCATCAATGGCGCATGGTCTCCAGCAACTTGATCTCGGCTCTAATGATCCACCGGTCCTCTTACCAATGGATGTCGTTAGCCAAGCCGTATTCGACAACCAGCACAGCCTCATCGGACGTCCAGTTATGCCGAGAAAACAGAGTGTGCGTTCAATTATTGTTAATTTACCGAGGAGTTGGGGACAGATTGGTGTTATCAGAGGTCGGGTCCTTCCGGGACAGCGGTTTCAATTTGTGTTTTCGTCTGCTGAAGCATTAGAGATGGTTCTTCGACGCGGTCCATGGGCTTTCTCGGACCGCATGCTTGTGATCCAACGATGGTTACCAGGTGAAGATGATATTGATCTTAACCACATTCCTTTCTGGATCCAAATCCGCGGCATTCCGATGCAATACTTGAGTCAAGAAGTGGTTGATCACATTGCTGATGCGTTAGGACCAGTAATGGAAACGGAATTCAATCAACATTTTGAATCTCGGATTGACTATGTCCGGGTGAAGATCAATTGGCATGTTGACCGTCCATTGCGATTTCAACGCAACTTCCAGTTCTATCCAGGTGTAAACACGTTGTTATCTTTTAAATATGAAAGATTACGTGGTTTTTGCAGTGTCTGTGGGCTTCTTACCCATGATACAGGTGGCTGCCTTTTACCAAATGGGAATAATGATGAACCTGATGATCAAGATGATGATGACATTGATCCACAAAGCAATGGATTTGTTCAACCTGAAGAAACAAGAGGATTAAGAATCCGGGAACTTGATGATGAAGATTTGTATGTGCCTCAACCAACCGAACCGGTGGCAATGATCGAAGAACCGGGCGATCTCACGCATTATCAAGACATCATCCTTACCAAGAAACGTAAACACTCTGATGAAGCCGGACCAAGCGGCACAAGTGCATCAAATCTGGCCGAAGATCACGTTTTGGCCGAGACTCAAGTGATGGCCGGAACTTCGGTTATGGCCGAGAATAATGATGAAGAAAGCGGAGGCGCGGTGGGCCCGATACCACCACAAGGAAAATGAAGACATTAGCTTGGAACTGCCGAGGGTTGGGAAATGCCCTGGTGGTTCGACATCTAAAGGAGCTAGTTAAAAGATTAGCTCCAGATTTCATTTTCCTCATGGAAACGAAGAATCAAGATGCTTATGTGACTAAAGTAGCTTCAAGTTTAGGTTATCTCTCTAGGATTGTATCTCCTTTGGGTAGAAGTGGAGGGTTGGTAATTATGTGGAAAGCTCCAATTTCTATTTCAGTTCTTAGTCTAAGTTCAAATGTAATGGATGTTAATGTCAATATGAATGGTCTTTCTTTCTACTTGACATGTGTTTATGGTCACCCACAAGTTAAATACCGACAATCAATTTGGTCACAACTTGAACAAATAGCTCAGAACCGTCACACCTCTTGGATGTGCATTGGAGATTTTAATGAAATAAAGGACAACTCGGAAAAGAAAGGGGGACGCCTGCGACCACAACGTTCTTTTCATGCATTTCGCCATATGCTTCGTACATGTGCTTTTAAAGATCTAACTCATATCGGTGATAGGTTCTCATGGATTGGCAAACGATACAATTCTGATGTTCAATGTTGTTTAGATCGCACACTTGTTAACACTCATTGGTTACGACAATTCCCGGCATCATTTACGGAGTTTTTAGAGATTGGTGTTTCAGATCATAGACCAGTATTTACTAAGATTCTTTTTGATACGCCACCAGTTTATAATAACTTTAAGTATGATGATCGTTATCATGCGCGGGATGACTTTAAAGACGCCGTTTCAGACGGGTGGGAAGACACGCCATTTCACTCCCTACATGCCCGACTTGCCTCTTGTCGGACAAAACTAGCACGTTGGAAAAAACGTCATAGGCTTAATGCTGGAGAAGAGATTAAACGATATAGGCACCAATTATCTGCTGCAATCAAACGGGGTCTACCTACAGCTGATATCCAAAATTATCGAAAACAGTTAAATACTGCTTATCTTAGGGAAGAGGAATTTTGGCGAATTAAAAGCCGAAATTCATGGCTCAAAAATGGAGATAGGAATACGAAGTATTTCTTTCATTTATGTCAGCAGCGAAAGGCGATCAACAAAATTTATACCCTCACAGATGTGTCTGGCAACCGTCAAACAAGGCACAATGAAATGGCTGAAGTGGCAACGCAGTACTTCACAAATTTGTTCACAAGTACAGTCGATCTTACGAGCTTTGAGCAAATATTTGCTACCTTTCCAAGACGTGTGACACAAGATATGAACAATGACCTTACTAGAAGAATTAGTAATGAAGAAATCGATATTGCCGCTTTCAGTATTGGTGCCTCAAAGGCTCCGGGTCCTGATGGATTTCCAGCTAATTTCTATCACAGAAATTGGGAACTAATCAAGGAGACTGTATATATGGAGATTCGAAGCTTCTTTGAACATGGAACTTTGGATGCAAATCTTAATCATACCAACATCTGTCTTATACCAAAAACTGATAACCCAAGCAGGATGGAGGAGTTTCGACCTATTGCTTTATGTAATGTCAGCTACAAAATCTTATCGAAAATCCTTGTCAACCGTTTAAAGTCACATCTTCCTCAGCTGATAAGTGAAGAACAAGCTGCTTTTGTCCCTCAAAGGATGATAACTGACAATGTCTTGATCGCACATGAACTCCTACATTCATTAAAGGTCCGTAAAAGAGTTTCAAGAAGCTACATGGCCATTAAAACAGATATTTCCAAGGCTTACGATCGGTTAGAATGGGATTTTTTGGAAAGAACAATGCGCCAACTGGGCTTTGCACCGCAATGGATTCGGTGGATAATGATCTGTGTTAGATCAGTTACTTTTTCTACTCTGATAAATGGTATACCATCTGGCTTAGTTACACCGGGGCGAGGATTACGACAAGGTGATCCATTATCACCGTACCTTTTCATCCTATGCACGGAGGTATTAAGCCACATGATTAAATCTGCAATGCGGGAAAGACAACTTCGGGGTATCAAGATTAGTAATCACAGTCCATCGGTCACACATCTATTTTTTGCTGATGACTCATTATTTTTCTGTAATGCTAATGTACGTTCATCACGAGTACTGCGCGACATATTTACTCAGTATGAGCGAGCTTCAGGACAGTTAATCAACTACTCAAAATCAGCAATTACTTTTGGATCAAGAGTTTGCTCGATTCAGAAAACAAGAATCCGACACATGTTACAAATCTTTAATGTTGGTGGTACGGGGAAATACTTAGGCCTCCCTGAAATGATAGGAGCGAAGAAAGTTGACCTCTTTAAGTACATTGTTGACAAAATTCAACAACGAACAGCAGGATGGTCGAAAAAGTTTTTATCACTAAGTGGTCGTGAAATCCTCCTGAAGTCTATAGCATTCGCTATGCCAATCTATACCATGGGTTGCTTTAAATTACCAAAGGGGATTATAGAGGATATTGTTAAGCTCATGGCCCGGTTTTGGTGGTCGAAGCCAAGTACATCTACTACGACACGATCTTTGCACTGGCTGAGTTGGGATAAATTATCAAAACCTAAATATGAAGGGGGTTTAGGATTTCGTGATATTGCGTTATTTAACAAGGCCCTGCTTGCTAAACAAATTTGGAGAATTCACCAGCATCCAAACAGTTTATTAGCAAGGTTACTAAAGGGCCGATATTTTCGGTCCAGTAATATCCAAAATGCACAACTTGGTACAAAACCTTCTTATGGTTGGAGGTCTTTACTACTTGGTCAAGAAGTGATTAATTCTGGATGTAATTTTGTGATTGGAGATGGCAATTCAATACATATATGGAATGACAAATGGCTTCCAACACATCCACCAAGAGCACCATGTCCACGGCTATCGACATTCAAACCGGACACCAGAGTATCTAGTCTAATTGGGGAGCCTAATTGTTGGGACCTAAACAGGCTAAATGATTGGTTCAACCCAAGTGATGCAACATTAATTTCACATATCAAACTCCCTTTAGTCAAGACAACTGATCAACTAGTTTGGGCATATGCGAAGGATGGTAATTATACAGTACGATCAGGATACCGAGTTGCACGATATCATCGTCAGGTCTTGCAAGAAACGGACGGTACCGCCCAACCATCAGGACTCCATGGCAAAATCTGGAAACTTGACATCCTACCTCAAATACGCCATTTTCTATGGAGATCAGTTACAAATATTTTGGCAACAAAAGGTGAATTAAAACGTCGACATTTAATTCCAGACGCAGCATGCCCATCATGTGGAAATGATGAAACCTTAGTTCATTTATTTTTCACATGTCCACATATATTCCACATATGGGCCTCAAATCCAATCCCAAATGTTGATCTCTTGGATGATAATGCAACTTTTTTATCGAAACTTGACGAGTTATTTTCTGCTAACTTCGCATCTTCATCAGGGAGGCCTGATGATAACCTCCAATTCTGGTTACTATGGAATATCTGGAAACGACGGAACAAGATTGTATTCCAAAACAAAAAAGACGATTGGGTGGAAATTGTACAAAGATCAATTTGTGAGGCAGACAACTGGCGAATACATAATCCTTTAAAACAACCAAAACAACAAATTAAACCTATCTCAGAATGGACGCGTCCGCTTACTGGTTATATCAAATGTAACTATGATGCATCCTTCATAAACCCGCACACAGAGGCTAAAGCTGGATGGATTTTCCGAAATGAGAGAGGGGAACATGTATCATTGGTTAACGCCAAAGGAAATAAAGTGCAGTCGGGGCTGGAAGCAGAGGCACAGTCACTCATCATGGCAATGCAACATGCATGGGTATCAGGTTTCAGAAGAGTAATATTTGAAGGTGATTGTCAGAATCTGGTCAATACTCTAAGGGCGACACAACATAATTATTTGCTGACTAATTGGATTCGTGATTACAACTTTTGGAAGAATAAATTTGATGAAGTTATTTTACGATGGATCCCACGTCGATCTAACCATGTTGCTCATTATTTGGCAACATCTTTTAACAATGTTTATCAAATGTATAACTCACATATCATGTTACCAAGCCATATAACAGTACTTTTGTATGAAGACTACCATGTATCTTTGCGTTAAATTAATCAAGTGTGTTAAAAAAAAAAAACTAAAATAAATATAACAAAATATTTAAGTATTTTAGATAGGTGAAAAGCTAAATATTTAATCAAGAAGGTTTTGATTTTTTTTCAAATATTAAAGTTTATGATATAGTTAAGATCATTTTACTTGTTAATTTCAACATTATTTGATTTTACAATTTAACATATAAATAATGATATTTTTATATTAGATATTGTATTAATAAACTATATATTCATGTGCAGAGCAAGTGATTTATCTACTAGTTTATATATACAAAGTTTGGATTTTTTTTGTTTATTCTGTTTTTTTGTTGTTCGGTGAGGTTTTAGTCGTCATTTTTACTTTTGGATAGTTTTGACAAAATACAAACATCTTACCAAGAAAACAATATTTTTTTTCATCATATTAGTGGATTGTGTGATTGTTAGAGTATAAAGAATAGTAATTCATACAACAATCTATTTTATCACAAAAAATCACTTTTTATTAAACTGTGTTTGTTTAATCTTTCTACAAAAGCTTAACCCAAACATGTTTTACACAATCCAAGACATTCCTTGATTGTCACCTTCATTGTTTAATAAAATAACCAGACTTTTTATAAGGCTACCCGTTTTGACAAACTTGCTCACTCAAAGTCTAGAACACTCACCACACAAACATCTTCCTAATTGGTTGTCGTTCTTAACTAAGCCAAGTAAAAGTTCTAAAGTGTTAGTCTCCACTAAACACTTTACACCCTTTATATAACTACCCAAACCCTAATTCGTTTACAACAATTCTTATCCTAACAATAATATCTTCATGATATCTTCTCAACTGCAATATTTTCTTGTTAGATTCCTCATTTGATAATATCTTCACATCTTATCCATGATTCAGATCTTCCTCTTTATTCGCATGTTGTTCTCCAATAACACTGCTTGAATTGATCCTCGACATTTAGACTCTTGTTCACATCAGCTCAATGATTTGCTCCAGTCCTCTGTTTCCAATAAGCTTCCTGTTTTCTCACTTTCAGTCTCCCCCTTTTTGATTGATTTCATGATTAAGCACCTACTCCAAACCTGCATCTCAAATGTACCAATATACCAAGAACCACGGAGACTAACTCGAAACCAAGATGATATAAAACTATCAAATAGAGATCACCATTGTTCAAAACAAAGAAAACAACACAAACTTGAGTTCGAGTTCAGTTTTTAGTGCTAAACAAAAAAGAGACTACGCAGCTAATCTAATACTGATCTCCCCCTGAACATCTGCATACTCCTACCACTTCATGCTTAATCTGAGTCAGTTTCATCCAGATCCTTTTCTCCCCCTACTTACATGATATCATGTCAAAAACAACTACTAGTACAAGAAGCAATAGTGAGAAACACTTACCTGTAGCTAAGGCTGCCTCAAGAAGTTATATAGCCAGCTTAACAACCTTGCGTAAACCTGTGCATGAACCAGAAGCATGCTTCGTAACCTTTGTCTTTGATCGAACACGAGACCGGGATGGTTCAGCTACAGAGTCATTTGGATTCAACCTTTTCGAGGATCTCCCTTGCTTAGCAGAACGATCAGGTACAAGAGCTGGAGTCTCTAAAACATGATCCTGATGTACCTGAGGTTGAGACAGGGCAGATTGATGAACAGACAACAGCCGTGTGATCAACCTGGGAAACAGATGAAAGAACTTCGATTCCGGAGACTTGGCATGACCAACAATATGGTCAAACACCATTTGACCAGGGAAACGCACCGTACTGTCAGATTTGAAGGCCATAGAGTACTCAGCTAAGCATTCTTTCCGCGAAACCATATCAAATCGCTGCGAGGCAAGACGCAAGGGAAACTTGAGAGTATCAAACACCGAGACTCGAGGCTCCTTCTTGACCTTCGTGGAGACACCTTCTGATATAACAGATGGTTTTTTCCTCTTTTGGACCCGAGAAGATCTTGCTGAATCAGTAGGAGGAACTATGCTTCGGGTCTCGTTCAAAAACACTACTTCGTCAACTTTAGTAACCACCGCATCATCAAAAATCTGACCGGGATTGGGAACATAATCGTCTTCAGCCATTTGGGGTCCACCTTTAAACACTGAGTTGAAATAAGATTGCGGGATTTGAGACTCAGACCTGAAAGCAGCCGTTGGAGCTTCAGCATCTGGAATTTGAACATCACTGGATAGGGACTGTTCAACTTCCTGTTGAAAGTTGACATGCAAAGTAGCATCATCAATAAGATCATCAAACCGAGGCATGAAAATGGGATTGCCTTGGTATCGGACCAGTGTCCTGCATGTATTAACCGGCGGTGACTCCTCGGTCAGCATTGGCGCCAGCATCTGATATTCAGACGAAGAAGGTGAAGCAGCCCGAGATGAAGAGTGAGGAGGTGATTGCACAAGAGGGTGATTGGATCCTCAACCTATAGGAATCTGCGAAATTGGGAGAAAAACTCATCCATTTTGTTTAGATTTGTGAGCAAGTGATGAAATCCTAAACATCAAAACATGAATATAAAGAGGATTAGGCAGTTGAAATGATATATCGCAACAAACGCTTGAACTCCCTCTTTAAGATGCCTTGATTCTCGCGATAGAGATTTTATAGTTAAAGAAAAAACAAACATAACCATATGCAGCCATCGAGAAATGCTAAATGGGCCTGAAAAGAACTCAGCAAATCCATTACTCATATTTGATAAGAATAACAATACTGAATCAAATCATAGTCCAAAACATATCAATTTGAATATATTCAGAAAAACACACTCTCAACAAATCATAGGCACAACCTGGTTCAATCATGAGTGACCCAATTTATACTCTCTTTTTTTTTGTTTTTTTAATAAAATGAATAAGCATGAAAACAAAAGTCTGGTGATATCATCATGAAGACTACCTTGTGTGATCAACATGTTGAATGATCTCGCAGTGATACGTGTAGTCACTATGTGGCTAGTCTTTCACACTTCCATACCTTTATCCAAGAAACAATGTCAATCTCAGTTCGCAAACACTCTTCATCAGGCAGCTGGAATTTCCTTTGAAGAGTTATTCGTTTGAATCAGACATATGGTAAAGTGTATCACTTGACTTCTCAACACTTAAAACCATGATTCAAGACATATATTGTCTGTACAGCTAGATGTATCACTTGACTTCTCAACATCTAACATGTTTTTTTTACAATGTATATGCTCTTCTCAGCTCTTTGACCTCCTGGTATGAGTGTTTGCAGCCCCTTGATATATATTAGATCAGGACGGCATGACAGGTAGCTATTTTCCACAATGAACCAAATGCACAAAGCTTTGAACAAACAAGTTAAAGAACAGATAATCACAGGCAAGTCATTCAATATATCAAAAACAACTGAAAGAATTAGTCTAGAGTTCACAAACCCCAGTTTCCTTTCTGAGATTAATAAAGCGATTGAAATCCATTGGTTTTGTAAATAGATCAGCGAGTTGTAAATCAGTGCTAACATGATCAACCATAAGTAGTTTCGCCTCAATCAATTCCCTGATGAAGTGATGTCTGATATCTATATGTTTCGTTCTAGAATGCTGAACAAGAATTTTAGCAATATCAATAGCACTTTTGTTATCACACAATGCAAGTAAGGGATCAGAGTACATACCATAGTCAACAACCATTTGTTTCTTCCACAAGAGTTGAGTACAACAACTGTCCAAGACAATATACTCTGCTTCGGTAGTTGACAAAGAAACACTATTCTATTTATGACTATGCCATGCAATCAGATTGTTACCCATAAAGAAACACCCTCCACTAGTGTTGTGCCGATCATCAAGAGAACCAGCCCAATCAGCATCACAGTAACCAACCAGGTTCTTGTTTGTATCCTTTGTGAAATATATGCCGAGATTCACAGCGCCCTTCACATACCTGATAATCCTTTTTATAGCTATTAGATGAGACACCTTGGGTTGTGCCTGATACCTTGCACAAATACCTACTGCAAAACAGATGTCTGGTCTGCTTGCTATTAGATATAAAAGGCTGCCAATCATACCTCTGTACACCTTTTCATCGAATTTTTCACCAGTTTCATCCCTAGACAGCTTATCATTTGTACCCATAGGTGTCTTTGCTTCCTTAGACTCCTGGAGCCCAAACCTTGTGACCAGATTCTTGGCATATGTGCTTTGACTGACAAAGATACCTTCGTATGATTACTTCAGTTGTAACCCCAAAAAATAGGTAAGCTCCCCACACATACTCATCTCAAATTCTTGAGTCATGTTCTTGACAAATTGTTCAACCAGTTGATTCTTTGTTGATCCAAACACAATATTATCCACATAGATTTGAACAATAATCATGTCTTCGTTGTCCTTTCGAACAAACAGTGTCTTGTCTACTGTTCCTCTTTCATACCCCTGTTTGATCAGAAAGGTTGTTAGCCGTTCATACCAAGCTCTTGGTACTTGCTTCAAACTATACAAGGCCGTTTTAAGTTTGAAAACATGATCAGGATGCTGTGAATCTTTAAATCCTTTAGGCTGTTCAACATATACTTTCTCTTGAAGAAATCCATTCAAGAACGCACTTTTGACATCCATTTGATACAGCTTGAATTGCATAGTGCAAGCCATTCCGAACAAAAATCTGATTGATTCCAACCGAGCAACTGGTGCGAATGTTTCATCAAAGTCAACACCTTCAACCTGAGAATATCCTTGAGCAACTGACCGGGCTTTGTTCCAGACTACAACACCTGTCTCATCGATTTTTTTTTTTTGAAAATCCACTTAGTACCCACAACATTAACCTAATCAGGTCTTGGAACCAAATCCCAGACTTCACTTCGTTGAAATTGACTTAACTCTTCTTGCATAGCTGAAATCCAAAATTCATCCACAAGTGATTCTTTGTGATTTTTTGGTTTAATCACTGAGACAAATGCTGAAAACATAATAGATTCAACAGGCTGTCCAGTGATCATTAAATCCATGTGTACTAATCCTAGTGTACTATTAAATCCATGTGTACTAATCCTAGTGTTTCTGTGGCTTTAAAATCTGGAACAGTTCTGTGATAAGCTCTAATCTGTTTACCTTGATTGCATGGTCCACACACAAAGTGTTGTTGTGTTTCAAATTTAGGAACACCTCTTACAACCTCATGATTGATCAGATTTGTGAGAGTTCGCATATTCACGTGTCCCAACTTTTGATGCCAGATTTGAGCTTCAAACTCTTGTCTTACGCTCAAGCACTTTGTTCGTGACTTCCACATGTAACAATTGTTACCTGATCTCACCCCCTCTAGTTTGATATCTCCTCTATCATCAACTGCTTTGCACCTTGTTTTAGAAAAAACAACTTCAAGTCCTTCATCACACAGTTGGCTGATACTTATCAAATTAACCTCGAGACCATCAACTAGAAATACTTCAGCTAGTTCAGGTTGTTCTAACCCTCCAGTAGTTCCTTTGCCCTTGATTTTACCTTTAGCTCCATCTCCAAAAGTAACCTTCCCAGCTTTAATTCTTGGAATTTTCCTAGATTACCTTGACTTCCAGTCATGTGTCTTGAACACCCACTATCAAAGTACCAGAACTCTTCTTTTGTCTCTTCCACTGAAAAAGCTACATGACACACAACTTCTTGTTCCTTCTTCCTTGCTTCAATTTTTTCCACCTTCTTGAAAGTAGAATATAGATCACTTTTCTTGTGTTTCTTCTGATCTTTGAAGTATCATCTCTCCCAGATAAGTGTTGAAACACGATTAAGAAACTTATTACAGTAGTACTTGTAATGTCCTATTCTTCCACAATACCAACAGCTTGTTCTGCGATCAACCTTTTGATAATAATTTCTCACTTGTTTCTGAACCGGCTGTCTGTATACCTCTTTCACAAACTTGGTTTCTCCAAACTGGTTTCCACCATTATAGCATAGACCCCAATAGTCTTTGCCAATAGACAACATCTTGTCGAGATCATTTGTCCCATTTGTCAGCATTTTGATGTTTCATAACTGTTCTTGCAGTTTTCCTTCAGCTTCTTCCGTTTTTACTTTCCCAGCTCTCATTTTTTCATGAAGCTCTTTCACTTGATGCTCTAGTTTCTCGACTGCTTCAGTCAGCTTTTTTACATCATTGCTTTTCAGTATCATTTGTTCCACCAAGATTCTATTTTCCTCTTCAAGACTCAGATCTGTTTCTTCATCTGAATCATCATCCTGTATGATTCCTATGAATGACACAAAATTGTTCAGGATATCCTCTTCCTCATTCTTATCAGAATCACCATCACTCCAGCTGATAAAGGACTTTTCATATCCTTTATTTCGTCTAACACAATCAGTTCTGGTATGACCAAAACCTTTACATTCATAGCATTGAATGGTGCTTCTTCTCTTTAGAGTTGGACAATTTGCCTTGAAATGTCCATAGCTTTCACACTCCAAGCATTGTTTTTCATTCTTCTTTCCATCTTGATCAGACTCACCTCGATTTGGTGTAAAGACATTTTTCTTCTGACCTCTTTCCATTCTTCTGAAATATTTCCTCACAATCAGACCAACTTGATCTTCAAGATCAGTCTCTTGATTCGTCGGTTTTTCAACAACATAGGCTATTCCTTTTTTAGCTACCTTTTCCTCTTTTTAATTTTCAACTCATAGGCTTGCATCATACCTAAAACTTGCTCAAATTTCATAGTACATGAGTCCAGAGATACCTCAATAGCCGACATGTGTGGTTGGAACTTATCTGGCAGACTTCTGAGAAGTTTCTTAACCAGTTTCTTGTCTTTGTAAGTTTTTCCCAGTACCAAGGCTTCGTGAGCTATTGCACTTAACTTCCTGCTAAATTGGTTAACAGTCTCATGTTCCCCCATAGTTAATGTCTCTAATTCAGAAGCTAACATATCTATTCTGGTACGTTTCACATTGCTTGTACCTTCATAAGATGTCTTGAGAATATCCCAAGCATCTTTTGCTCTTATACTACCTTGTACTCTGGTGAATTCATCGATTGGTAGAGATGTAAAGATCTTTGTCAGAGCCTAAGAATTGGCTTTGGCAGCATTCTTTTCTTGACTTGTCCATTCCTTCATCGGCCTTTCAACCATCTCTCCCTTTTCATTTGGACCTTTTGGTGGATCCCAGCCACCCACTACAGCTATCCAGACATCCATATCAATGCTTTGAATAACTTGAGTCATTTGGACCTTCTAGTATCCATAATTATCAGAATCCAACATCAGCGGTTTGTTCATCATTACAAATTGTTGATTGTTCTCCATACTTGCCTCAAGATCCCACCTGCTATAGGACACACAAGTTCCTTTTAGTTGGTGATAGGCTCTGATACCAATTGTTAGAGTATAGAGAATAGTAATTCAAACAACAATCTGTTTTATCACAAAAAATCACTCTTTATTAAACTATGTTTGTTTAATCTTTCTACAAAATCTTAACCCACACAAGTTTTACACAATCCAAGACATTCCTTGATTGTTTAATAAAATAACCAGACCTTTCCTAAGGCTACCCGTTTTGACAAACTTGCCCACTCAAAGTCTAGAACACTCACCACACAAAAAACTTCCTGATTTGGTTGCCGTTCTTAACTAAGCCAAGTAAAAGTTCTAAAGTGTTAGTCTCCACTAAAAAATTTAGACCCTTTATATACTAACTACCCCAAACCCTAATTCATTTACAACAATTCTTATCCTAACAATAATATCTTCATGAGATCTTCTCAACTGCAATATCTTCTTGTTAGATTCCTCCTTTGATAATATCTTCACGTCTTATCCATGATTCAAATCTTCCTCTTTATTGGCATGTTGTTCTCCAGTAACTGCTTGACTTGATCCTCGGCATTTAGACTCTTGTTCACATCAGCTCACTGATTTGCTCCAGTCCTCTGTTCCCAAACAGCTTCCTGTTTTCTCACTTTCAGTGATGAATTGCTAGTGAAGTATTAATATTTATGTGAGAGTTTGTCTTTGAGTAGAACAAAGTATTCAAGCTTTGCTCAAGAAAAAAGGCTAAATGTTCCAAAGACTCTAATATACACAGAAGGTTATGCATTAAGGTTGAATCAAGAAGGCCTAAGTCGACGCCCATACATATTTATATTAGGCCCAAGTCAGTTTAAAAGAGATCACGTGGCATGCGCGTGGGTTTCTTTATTCGTTTATGTCATCCAAACAAGTCTGCAACACTCTGTTTCAAGAGTTTAAGAAAGGTTACAAGAGGGATGTTTGGTCGGCTCTGTGGAGGTGGCTGCAGAGTTTTAGAATTCATTTAATGCTCCTTATAGCTTGTATGTTGATTGTTATATACCAAGTGATTCTAGTGGATTCCGGGGATTAGTCTCGGCGTGAGTAGGGTTCAAGTTAAGGAATTCGAACACGTTAGATCTCTCTGTGCAAAGTTCACATTTTCATTTTTCTTTCAAGCCATTACAATTAAATTTTTAAATCCGATTGTTGTGAGAGACAAAGAGAGAGTTACAGAGAGAAGTGAGTAACAAAAGAGTGCATATTGATATCCGTATCAAAATAAATTGGCATCAGAGCCTTGCTCTAAGATCAAGAACAAGGAAGATCTCTCAAGATGTATTCAACAAGGACTGAGGTGGAAAATTTTGATGGAGAAGGAGACTATATGCTCTTGAAAGAAAAGTTACTTGCTCATCTTGATATTTTGGGTATAATAGAAGGTCTAACTGATGCAAAGGAACCTGCAGAAATTGAAGATTCCTCAGCATAATCTCGTGTTGAACCTCCAGCCACTACATGTAAGAAGGAAACACTGTAGAAACCCGTATTTTTGACTAGATTTTTTTTCGTTTTTTGTATATATATTTCGGTTGTATCGGATAATTCGGTTATGTAATTAATGTAAT
>OVBE01004963.1:0-22704 GCA_900406425.1 Iberis pinnata | reverse complement strand
ATATATATATTTATAATTTTGTATATATGTCTCAAATGGGATGTCGGGAATTTTCGTTCCAGTCATGTCCCGTCCCGTTTCCATTCGGGAAATGAAAATATGTCCCGTATGGAAATATATATTTTAATGGAACGGAAATTTCGGAACGGATTCGAAATGAAACGGGACGGTACAGAACGGAACGAGAATTGTGCCTACCCCTACATCCAATTAGGCGGTGCCGTGATCTTACCCGATCCAATTATTTATAACGGTGATCCAAACGGGTTACAGAAACCACCCATTAGTTTCGGATCTGCTCTGGTCAGAGTTATTTTGACGCCATAAAAAATTTATTTACGTGAAAAATCGATTTTTAGGCGCTACCTTTTTTTTTCTTTTTTTTTTTGGTTTCTTTTTGCCTTTCCTCAAGAAAATAATAAAAAAAAAAAACTCATAAAACAAAGACGAGCCATTCCTGATCAGATCTACACTTCTCCTCGAACCAAATTTTGTTGAGTTTCGTTCATTTGTTCATAACAATTTTCTCTCAAAAATGGATTTCATGAAGGTCTTCGATCAAACGGTTCGAGAGATGTGGGTTTACCGATTTGTCAATCTATTTTTTCTTCTTCCTTGTATTTGATTTTCGATCCAAATCCGAAGATCTTTGGTTTTATGTATGTTTTTCGATTAATCTCGATTACTCTGTAATTACAGAAAGAGAGAGGTGAATCTGAAAGTTTTGAAGGTTCCTGAAATGGAGCAAAAGGTGAATTCATTTGATTCGTATTCATATATGCAATGAGTTAGCATGTTGCTTGATTGATAGGCAAAATAATCGTGAACTTTTTTTAGTGTCTCCTACAGCACGAAAAGAAAATCTCGATCGATCTACGAATTAGTTAGACGCTTATCCTAAGATTTGAGCTGGATTGGTTATGTTTCTGTGTTGTATGGTGAGTGAGTTCATAGTTAAACGATCAGAAAATATTGCAGTACTCAAGATTTGATCTATCTTTGGGACTCAGAAATCTCGAGTTCCCATTCAAAGCTTGGTGTTTATTAGTATTGTAAAGTTTAGGTTTAGCGGCAATATGCTGTATCTTAGTTTCTGGAATTTTCTGTTTGGTCATGTCTTATAAGTCAGTTTGTTCGTCTCGAGTTCTTTGGTAATTTTTGTAATCATGTGGCTATGTTTAGTACAGGTATTGGATGCTACAGATAATGAGCCTTGGGGTCCTCATGGTACTGCATTGGCAGAGATAGCACAGGCTACAAAGAAATTGTAATCTCTGGGTTCACTTTCGTTATCGTGTATTTCTTTTCTTGAAAACAATTCACTTTTGCATCTGATTCAGCTTGGAAAGGATTTTGAGTTCACAATGCTTACTTACCTTGTACGTTTGCATTATGTTTAGCTCGGAATGCCAGATGGTTATGAGTGTTTTGTGGACTAGACTGGCTGAGACAGGAAAGGATTGGCGATATGTCTACAAGGTTAGAATCTTCTCGACATTTTTCTGCAATATTTACAGTTTATACTTTTTGGTGTAAATCAAGGTTGTATTTTTGACAGGCATTGGCTGTTATCGATTATCTGATTTCAAATGGATCAGAACGAGCCGTTGATGAGATTATTGAGCACACTTACCAAATATCTGTAAGTATATTCTCTTATACATTCATATGTGGTTCTCTTTTGGCTGACATTGTGGTATTCTTCTGACATGATCTGTCACTCATGTAGTCACTCACGAGTTTTGAGTATGTTGAACCGAATGGAAAAGATGTGGGAATTAACGTGAGAAAGAAGGCGGAAAACATAGTGGCTCTCTTGAATAATAAGGAGAAAATCTCAGAAATCAGAGACAAAGCTACAGCTAATCGTAACAAGTTAGTTTTTATACAAGTGAATATAAATGGTTTTATGTTCGTTATACGTTTCCTTCATTGGTTTTGCTGCCTCCAATTAGGTACGTTGGTCTCTCATCAACAGGAATAACATATAAATCTGGTTCAAATTCAGCTTCATTTGGCGGTAGTTTTCAAAGTGGTTCAAGCAACTACGATAGCTATAGAGATAGGGGTTCCAGAGAAGAAGACAAAAATGACTATGAGTCTTTTCAAAAATCAAGGCGAGGTGGAAAGAGTGAAGAGCAAAGCTACACTTCGAAGAAAAGCTTTTCACGCTATGGCAGGTTTTGTCTCAATCCCTTTGATTTGCTGATGTTATATTCATTACCGATTTTGGGCATATCTTCAATTTAAGATTTTTTTTCCTTGAGTTGAGCATGCTCGTTTGCTTTTTCTGTTGTTATTTTTCTGTTTGACTCATTTGTATGCACACTTTTTTTATGTCAAGCAAATTAGTTTTGCATTCTTTCTTGCTCAGTCGGTTTCTATTCTGATATTGCAGCACGGACCAGGATAATCTATCAGGGGGGAAAAAATCACCCAATTCTGACAAACATAGTTCCATACCTTCTGCAGTTTCTTCAAACAATGATGATGATTTTGATGATTTTGATCCACGTGGAACTTCCAGCAATAGTATGTGTCTTTTTACTACTGCTAATTTTGCATGATTGTTTATTATTTATTGGAATATATTTTACATGCATGTGCCTGTCTTTTGTTTTCTGCAGAACCATCCACAGGCAGTGCCAACCAAGTGGATCTTTTTGGAGGTGATCTGATTGGTGACCTTTTGGATTCTGGGCCAATAGAAACATCTTCCACCAACAACAACGAGAAGTTTCAAGAGGCGGATTTGTTTGCTGATGCAAGTTTTGTATCAGCCTCGGCTCAGGGAACAGAATTTGGGTCACAGACACAGGTTAGTGACTTCTTATCCAAGCCGGTATATGTCTTTTAACAATGCAAATTCCCCATATTAAGTGTCCATTCATGTGATGCAGTTTCGTTCTGCTTGACAAACATGTTTAGTTTTTGCTGTTAAGGTTTTTGCACCTCACAATGACTTTTGCTATTGAATCGTAGACTAATAAGGTTCCACATGTCTGTTTCTACAGAAAGAAGTTGATCTTTTTGCTGCATCTGAACCCTCTGTCCCAGTTTCTTCAGTTCCTCCTTCTGTTGATCTTTTTGCATCTCCTGAATCAGTTGTACGCCCAGAAGCAAACATTCCTAAACCTGAGTCTATGACCACTACCAACAGTGTTGACCCATTTGCTGCAGTTCCTATGGAAAACTTTGATGGATCTGATCCTTTTGGTGCCTTCACTTCTCACTCGGCTTCAGTATCTGCAGGTCCACAGGCTCCAGTTGTTCAAGGGAGTGCAACAAACACTGCAAGCCCACTGTCTATGGCAGACTTGAAACCACAGCAGTTGCAAAAGAAGGATCCTTTCCAAGTGAAATCTGGAATATGGGCAGATTCTCTGAGCCGTGGACTGATTGATCTCAACATAACTGCTCGTAAGTCGAAATTTCCTCTCTCAACAAGAACTCTCTTAGTAGTAATTTTCTCATTAGATGCAGATCAAACCCGAAAGGCATAGTTGTTCATATACATTCGTACTAATTGTCGAATAGCACATTCTAGCAGTCAAGGTTCTCAGCCCTCAGTGTTTCCTTTCCGAGTCCATTTTTGGACCTGACCAGTTAGTTTATTTTCCATGTAACAGCCAAAAAAGCTTCTCTAGCTGATGTGGGCGTTGTGGGCGGTTTGAGCAATGATGAAGGGAACAAGGCATCTGCAGCTGCATACTACTCAGGGTGGTCCATGGGTGCAGGATCTGGACTCGGTAAAACTGGATTCAACAGTACACAGCAACAACAACAACAACAACAACAACAAGCACCTGAATTTTCAGATGATTTCTTCTCCAGCCTCAGTAACCAAAGGTACCCATCTGGTGGCTTTAACCACTGAATGATTCAGATTAAAAGCGTATCAGGTTTGAATCTACATTAATCTTACCTGAAATCTAAATTTTTTAAAAATTTCGTTGTTCGTGCGCCTTCATTCATGGAACAATCTGGTCAGTGGCTAATGTGCCATTGTTGTTGTGGCATTTACTTTTGGTTTAAATGAGAGATAATTGCCCTTTATGGTTTCTGATAAGAGAGGGTATTGGTAATTTGGTATTGGTATTGGTCTAAGCTTTGGTTTGTTCATAGTACGAAGTATATGTATTTCATCCGAGTTTACAAAGATTTTATTGTGTGTGATTCTTAAGCAACTTTCTTCTTAGTTTTTGGCTTAATGATTTTATTTTTACCTAAATAAAATGGTTGCACATCACATTGACCAAGTTCGTTCTTAAAGAATACTGTTATCTTAACACAATTTGGTTACTTAAGACCTAAAGAATTGAGGATTTTGACGAAGAATGTCACCTTCTCAATGGTTTGATTGTAAGAGCTCAATAGTAAACTTGACTCTAGTGAATTCTAAAAGCCCAATTTTTTTAGAGCATCTCCTCTAAAATATCTTGTTTCTAATTTTATAATGAAGTAACTTTATTTTAAAATTGGATTTTGCTAAGAAGAAACTATGGTTTAGTGGTAATCACTTTCGTTGTTATTTTACCAAGATTAAAATGACAAAAACTTGGCTTTTGCTCCAATATGTTCAAATATATTTTAATTATTTTTAAAAAACTTCATGAATAATATTATTATATTTGTAAGAATAATTTTATTCTTTAATCTATTTTAAACTGAAAAATAGAATGAGGAAGAAAAAAAAGTTATTATTCTAAAATAAAAAGTGGAGTTTGGTTATTACACATCAAAACAAGACACATTGAAATATTGCCATATTGGTCTTACACACTTTCATTTCCCAATTTTTTATCATTTAGATTTGATAAGATTCGATGTATAGTCGGATTATAATGCGGATATACAAATCACTTAATTCGATATTTTATATTAATGATATTTCAAAATCTTAAGAAAAATCCTTAAAACACGTCTATAATTTTAGAATAAGAATGTCAAAGGAAACCAAATCAGATTAAACGTCTTGCTTGCTCATTCACCGTTACAATACAAGACTGGTCTATGCAAGAACAGTTTCGGCGTTTTCTCGTTTCATCATCATCATCATCTTCTCTCTCTTTATCTCCGTCTCGTAAATTCTCAGTGTTTTCCTCTAAAGCTCTACCGGTGGATTATCTTTTACTATATCCATTTGATGTATATGTGAAGATATAAGCTAGTTAAGTTTCTTGAACTTGCTATATCTGGATCCGGCTACGTTTCAAATCAACTTTTGTCGGTTACGAAGTTGATTGCTGTAAGTTTCGATGTACTGATCTGGTGAAGAAATATTGATTCAATCGACCAGATTATACTACTTTATTCGACGATGTTGGTGTTATCGATTTAATCGATTTGTATTGTCCATCGTCGTTGACTCTGTTCTAAGGGTGAAGTAATCAAGTTGCTTCGTGGCTTCGTGATTAGCGATTAGATCTGAAGTTCTAGTTTTAGTATCTTACGATTTAAATCATTGACTTGCGTTGACAGAATTTTAAGGGACTTGATAGCAAATCGGTTTTGGTACAATAGATTGAATATATTTAGTGTTTAGGATGCAGACTAGGGTTGTACAGTTGGAAGAAGGAAAAGAAAATGGAATCATGGTTAGAACAGGGCATTTTAAGGCATTTCCATCAAAACTACTTCTTCTGCTAGGGCTTTTTCTTGCTTTTGCTATTACTGTCATCATCATTAGTGTATCTACAATCAAGTACATTGGTATACAAAGTGTTGTAACTACTGTCACTTCTAGCTTTGTGCCATGCCATGAGGAGGAATCAAATGGTTTAGATAGATGGATACAACCTCCTGCAGTTCTGATGCATAACATGACAGATGAAGAGCTGCTTTGGCGTGCGTCTTTTTGGCCTAAAAGAAAAGAGTATCCGTTTAAAAGGGTTCCGAAGATTGCGTTTATGTTTTTGACTAAAGGTCCCTTGCCACTTGCTTCGCTTTGGGAAAGGTTTCTCAAGGGTCAGGAAGGGCTTTACTCGGTTTACATTCATCCGCACCCTTCTTTTAGTGCTAAGTTTCCAGCAAACTCTGTTTTCCACCAGAGGCAAATACCAAGTCAGGTGCGATTTTCCGAATCCTCTGAGTACTTCTCCAGTTTAAACGAATTGAAATCTTTAATCAAATTTGGTTTTTTTGGATGTGATGTAGCCATTCATCTCAAAATATGTGAATCTTGATGGGTGATTAGCTAGAAAACCAGTTCCATAAAGTATCAGAAAATGTTACTCGTGAATCAAACTCGGTTTCTTTAGTAGCAGTGTTTCTAATCACTTCTAACTAATTGGTCGTGTACTTGATTTGGTTGTAATTCCGATATCTACATCATTGTGCAGGTTGCAGAATGGGGGCAAATGTCCATGTGTGATGCAGAAAAGCGGCTTCTTGCCAATGCGCTGCTCGATATCTCCAACGAATGGTTTGTTCTCGTCTCAGAGTCATGCATTCCACTCTTCAACTTCACAACCATTTACAACTACTTAAGCCAATCAAAGCACAGCTTCATGGGTGCTTTTGATGATCCTGGACCATTTGGACGCGGCCGCTACGACTGGAACATGGAACCTGAAATTCCCATCACCAAATGGCGTAAAGGGTCTCAATGGTTTGAGATTAACCGAGACCTTGCATCTACCATTGTCAAAGACACATTGTATCATCCAAAATTCAAAGAGTTCTGCAAACCTGCTTGCTATGTAGACGAACATTACTTCCCGACAATGTTAACAATCGAGAGACCAACAGCCTTAGCTAACCGAAGCATAACATGGGCGGACTGGTCGAGAGGCGGGCCTCACCCGGCTACATTTGGGCAATCAGACATTACAGAGAAGTTCTTTGAAAAGATCTTAAATGGAGGAAAATGTACTTACAATGGTCGTAACACTTCCATGTGTCATCTCTTTGCAAGGAAGTTTTCTCCAAGTGCTTTGGAGCCTTTACTTCAAATTGCTCCAAAGGTTCTTGGATTTTGAGTAGTTTAGTAATGTCTATGAGCCTCTTGATATCAAATACAGAGCATGGAATGTACCTGACCATGCAATCCTCACATTTATAACTTATAATTTAAATAAAAACGATCTTACATATTCGTAACTTTATATTAATCTAAAAAGAAAAGAGAAGTGCTCTTAATCAAATGTTTTTGTATTGGAGTTCAATTTTAACTACTTATTTATCTTTATTTGTTACCGATTCAATATAGTTCACCGAGTTAGTGATAAGTTCATCAAAGTGATGAATTTTTGTGATGAACTTTCGTAACAGATCGAGGTAGGCCGATAAAAATATTTATGAGCATCGTTTGCAAAGATTTAAGCTTGTGTAGCATAATATAACGCAAAAATCAAAGTAGATCTACTTTGTTAGTAATGCTCAAAAGTCACAACCAAATTAACAATATATATTATTGACAATTCAATACCTTAATAATTTATGGATTCACATGTTATGTCTACCTAACTAATATTCACAAACTACTCACATGTTCGACCAGTGGTTGTAATCTAGTAATTAGATAATCGCTCTATTGCTTCAGGCCAAAGATCGATTCTTTAAATCCAGAATTATAAAATAATTTATCGAAAATGCTGATAAAATATATAGGAAGATATAAATGTTTTGTGTTCTTTATTAACCTCCGAAGGCTAATACAATATAAAAAAGTTCTGTAAATCTTTACAGATATGAACAACTTATTAACAACTTAATAACCATCAGATATATTTGTTCCTCAATAATCGGAGTATCTCACAATACCCCCTTCAAGTTGGAGCATGAAAATTATGAATGTCCAACATCAAATTCCTTTCGACCAAGCGCTTTTGTCAATATGTCAGCTAGTTGGTTATGTGTAGAAACGTATTCGGTATGAATAACACCATCATCGATATCATCACGTATAAAATGACAATCTAATTCCATGTGTTTCGTCATTTCGTTAAAAACATGGTTCTTGGCAATATGCAAAGCATATTGATTGTCACAAATAAAGCCATAGGTTTAAGATGATCAATGCCAAATTGCATAAGGACACCTTTGATCCATTTCAGTTCGCAAGTTGTATATGCCATAGCTCGATATTCGACCTTCGTCGATAAGCGCAACTTTTTTGTTTTCCATCTAATTGGTGATTCGTCGAGCTGTATAGTCCATGCCGAGAGAGAGCGTCGAGTTTTTGGACTGCCGGCCAATCTGAATCGCTCCAACCCGTGAAATTCATAGGAGATGTCACGCTTAACGAAATGCCTTGTCCGATGGTGCTCTTTAAATAAACCTTTAGATCAGTTTGCCAATTTGCTTCGTTAAGATGTTGCATAAATTGAGACAGGAGTTGAAGAGCATAGGCTAAGTCTGGACGAGTTACACCAAGATAAATTAATTTACCAATAAGTCGTCGATACTGCTCATGTTGAGCGATGTCCGAAGCAGTTGCTAGCGGTGATACTAATCAACAGGAAAGCTAACTAGCTTACAACTGAATAGCCCAACTTCCGATAAAATATCCAGCACATATTTGCGTTGACATGAGTATATTCCGGCAGAGCTGCGAGCGACTTCAATTCCAAGAAAATATTTCAAAAGACCAAGATCTTTCATATGGAAGCAATAGGAAAGATAGTCTTTGAAGTCTTGTATAAATGTTGGAGTATTACCCATAATAGTCAAGTCATCGATATAGACCAACACTTGAATAGAGGACAGACAAGAAACTGAATAAGGAATAATAAGATTGAGACTGAGTAAAACCATATGAGCAGAGAGCTTATCTGAGCTTAGCGAACCAGCAACGGGGAGCATGGCACAAGCAACGGGGAGCATGGCACAACCCATAGAGAGACTTTCGAAGCTTACACATTCGAGAATCATTTGTCTTTGTAAACCCCGTAGGCGGTTTCATCCAAACATCTTCAGTTAAATTGTCGTGTAAAAATGCGTTGTGTACATCCATTTGATGTACTTCGCGATTACGTTCGGCTGTAATATCTAGAAAAATTCAAACAATCGACATCTTTGCTACAAGATAAAATGTTTCCTTGTAATCGAGACCTTCAACTTGATGATTTCAATGGCCAACAAAATGAGACTTATATCGTTTGATAGTTCCATCAGATTTATGTTTGATGCGGAAGAACCATTTGCAACCAAGAGCTCGTCTCCCAGGAGGCAAGTCCTCAAGATCCCACTTGTGATTTTTCTCTAGAGTCGGGTATTCATTTTGCATTGATTGAATCCATTCATCAGAATGCATAGCCTCCTAATAAGAACAAGGTTCAACAATGGAAGAGCTAGGTGAGGGAGTGGTGAGTGAAATTGTGTTAACTATATAATCAGAGAGTATTGAAGGTAAAGTCTTTGGGTGATGTATGCGACTAAGAAGAGGTGCAGGATACTGAACATTTTCTGTTAAAATCGGAGACAAAGGTGGCTCAATATCAAGTGGCAGAGGCTCAAGAGCAGCATCGGCATGAGTTGTATCATTGAGAAGAACAGTTTGTGTAACTGTAGTGAAATCATCATCAAAAGTGAAAGTAGGCGACTAAAGAGTAGGCGAGTATATTGTAGTTGTTGTAGGTGAAGATGATTATTCAAGATCAATATAACAAAATTTATCTTCTTAGAATTTGACATCTCGAGAGATGAAAAATATATCAGTGTCGAGATCAATCAATTTCTAGCCGCGTTTCCCATATATATAGCCAAGGAAGAGACACTGACGATTCCGAGATGCAAATTTGTCTCCTTTATTATTGATGTTATGTGCATAACACCAACAACCGAGAGTTCATAACTTATGTAAGAAGGTACATTACCAAATAGAACTTCGAATGGTGTATTCCCATTAAAGACTTTTGAAGGAGTGCGGTTAATGAGATCACCGGCTGTAAGAATGCATTCTCCCCAAAAATTAATAAGCAGTAATGCTTGAAAGCGAAGCGCACGAGCTACGTTCAAGATATGTCGATGATTCCATTCTACCCTTTTGTTTTGTTGCGGTGTATAAACGTTAGTTTCATGCAAGATTCTGAAGTCGTGAAAATATGAAGTGAGAGCTAAAAATTCAGTGCCATTATTTGACCAAATAACTCTTACTAACTTGTCAAATTGGCGTGTGATCATTGTCAAAAATGTTTGAGTATCGATCCTACAGAAAATTTGTCAAGAAGAAGGTAGATCCATATTGCACGAGAACAATCATCGACTAGAGTTAGAAAGCAACGGGAACCGCATAAGGAGGTTATCCGATAAGGACCCCATAAGTCAACATGAATAAATTAAAAAATAACAGAGACTTTATTATCACTAATAGGAAACAAACTTCGAGCTTGTTTTCCTCTAAAACAAATGTAATAATTATCTTGAAAACCAACATTATTCCTAGAAACACCAAATAAACAAGGTAACAAATCCACTATTTAAGGAGATGGATGACCGAGATGTTGATGCCACAAAGCTTTATTCGTGATGACCGTAGCTTGAGCAATCAACACAGTCTTGATCCTTTTAAGTGGTAGAGTCCCTCACCATGCCGCTTTAATCAACGTCCTCGTGGTGCGGTCATGTACCAAAATAAGCTTGTTAGTAATTTGACCAACACAATGAGTCTTGGTAAGTAATTGATCAAAGAAAATCATATTATAGTGAATTCCATCAACAAAATAAACATTTTGTAAAGTCAAAACATATGTGAGCTTGGTTGTCCCTTGACGAGAAGCAAGTACACATCGACTAACTGATAAAAGTACATAAACATGAGAAATTGAGTGTAGATTATCCATCAAGGTAGTCAGTTATATGGTGAGTTTTACATGTATCTAGCATCCATTTATCAGTCTTACCACTCGAATTTTATGTTTTCTCAAGTTTGAAAATACGCATCAAAGTCTCCCATCGTGCGTTTGAGAATCCGCTTAGACCCTCACGGTCTGCATTTGAGAGAGTCATACCATTAGCTTGCACACAAGGAACTACAATGACGACCTGATCTGAATTCACACGAGGACTAGGTTGTCCTTGTGTAGATCCAGAAAGCTTGATGTACTATATCTTTCCCTTGGTATGTTACGCCACCAAGGAGGGTAACCAATGGTCCAAAAACACCTAGCAAATTCATGCCCTGTACGACCACAACTGGACCACGTAACAGAGGACAAATCACGAGAGACACCATCAGCTCATGATCTAACCTCTAATTTTTTACGAGCATTGGAGAGTATTGTTTCATTTTGCACAAGAGTTTGATAAGCATAATCAAGAGTAGGAGTCGAGACTTGAGCACATAGTTGTTGTCTTACAATGCCATGAATCTCATAGAGTCAAAACAAAAAATCATGTTCTCGCATTTTATCAATATCTTTTTCTCTAGCGGTAACCATATCACATTCACATTTGGAGTATTTACACGTCTTGCTTAGAAAGAATTCCTGTATAAAATTTCGAATGTTGGTTAATCTTCCAATATAATCATGAACGGTAGAATTCGATTAGCGACAATTAGCCAAAGAGGCTCGAAGTTGCTGGTATATTGCACTGCTTTTGATTGAGAAGCATCGTTTAATGAGATCCCACAAATTCTTCTCAGTTTCTCGATGTGAAATGTTTGAACTAAATTTGTCTTCGATTGTGAGCTTGGTCTAAATCACAATAAGATGGTTATTGGCTAACCAATCCTCATAATCATAATGATCTTTTCTGGTTTTGATATACTTCCATCAACAAAACTGAATTTCTTTCAACAACTCAAGGCTAAGCGTAGACTAACTGACCAATCATCATGGTTATGACCATTCAACAACGATTTGGAAATCATATAACTGGATTGTCTCCGGAAGATAGATCATAGGGGAAAATTGTTTAATGTGTGGTTGTTGAAGTGTCAGACATTGTTTACGGTGAGAAAAGAAAGAGATAAATCTGATTCTTTAAGTTTAATAGAAATCGAGTAAGAAGAACCATGTGTAGAAAAAGACTTTGATAATGCGCTAATACCATGATAAAATCTATAAGAAGATTTAAAGGTTTATGTGTTCTTTATTAATTTCCAAGAGCTCATATCAAATAATACAATCTTGAAAAGCTTCGTAAACTTTTATAGATATAGAAAACTTATTAACAAGCTATCAGATATATTTATTCTTCAATAATCGGAGTATCCTCTATTAGATGTCATGGTTTTGGACCTATTAAAAAAAGTATTAAAATTAATTATATAACGATATCATTCATCCTAAAAAGAAATTAAAAACTTATGTTCGTACATCTTCTTAGTTTACTAACAAAAAAAAGTTTGGTAAAAACAAATAAAAATGTAATATGTGTGAGTGGCATGTTTCGATTGGTCTGTTGAATAAGCAAGATATGGTGAGTAGATTCTGATAATTGTCTCTAACTGATTCCTTAAAATCTATGAGAAGGTGGAAAAACGAACTAACCACTCTATGACCATATGCAATGTCTTTACTTAATTGCTTACCGACCAAGTTTTTGCTTTGCATGTGAAATGTGAATACAAAAACAGCCAAGTGGAGACAGACACACTTTTTACAACTATTCCGACACTTCTCGAACCCCTCAAGATCCTGCCAACATTTACCACCTGTCTTTTTACCTCAAAGTTTAAATGATTCTTGCAAATTATTAGTATTTGTGAGCGATTTTATTAAATAATGCATATGTAAAAAATTATATATAATTTTTATGATTAAAAAATATCTTAGTCAAGCGTTTCAAAATTCACCTTTACATAGTTTTAAGAGAAATTTGACACTTTCTTTTCTTAAATTTTATTGTTGGAGATAAACAGAGCCGAACTGCCCTTAAGTTTTAAGGATTCGAAATAATATTAAAAAATTAAAATTAATATTTTATCTATTTTTTAGATTATAATTTTTAAAAAATATACCAACATATATAGAATTTAAAGTTTTTGGAACTACAAAATACGTGGACAAATTTTATTATATTAGAATTCTAGACTAGTATTTCATTTGGTTATAAGTTAAATGGATCAAAGACATATTAAACGCATATAAAGATATGAACGATTTGCAGAATCAGAATATTCCGTGTTAAATTGTTACATTTTAAAATTTTATTTTTTCCATTCATTGTAGCAAACCAAAATTATTATTTCACTTTTGTGTTTCATACGTGTTTGACCATATATGAAAGTATGAAACAGCCATATTTTCTTAAAACTGTTACACCTTGACTATTTTTTGAATGTTAAAAAATGATGTGAGAAAATGCAGATAATTTAAAAACTTAGAGATCATATTTAAAATTACGATGAGTCTGAGCTCAAACGCTTCAACAAAACGATATCTCTTATTAGTTTCATTAGTTTTATGTGATGATTGGTAAGTGTTTTATAATTTTCGTAAAACCATATTGATTTTTAAAATATCAAGTTTTCACCAATCAAGATCTATGGAGATTTTTGATTTCTAAACCAATATATTTTATTTTATTTTATTTTTGGCCATGCAGAGCAAAAAAAAACTTACAGCACTGATATTTGTCAATCATAATTTAATTCTAAAAATCTACCGCCAAGATTTATAAAACCAAAATCTTACAGCAAAAAAAAAAATAAAAGCTACCGTAATAATTCATGCAACCAACTTTTTACAGCAAAAAAAATATTCACACCACTTATCAATTACCACCTTAATTTATTGAGATAAAAAAACATTTTAGCCTTGTTCGTTTCAGTATCTAGATATTGTATCTGTCTCCAGATACTGAGATACTGTTCGTTTTTCTTTTTAAAAAATTGTATCTAGATTCAGTATCTAGATACTAATTAATTTGTATCCCAAAATCTAGATACTAGAGATACTAAAAAAAGTAGTATCCAGATACAGTATTTGTATCTCAAAAACCGAAAAACCATAATACCCTTAAAGTTTGAAAAGTTAAAATGATATAAAAGACTGATTTTCTAACCAAAAATTTTCACAAAGAACTTTTTTCAGAAAAATTCCGGTAAAAATTTTACCGACAAAAATTTTTCGTAAAATTTTTTCACCGAATATTTTCCGCCAAGAAAATCCCAACAAATTCCCGCCAAAAAATTTATGTTAGAATTTCCCTCTAAAAAGTTTTTGGTCAAACAATTTTCGTAAAATTTTCCAGCAAAAAAAATTTCCATAAAAATTTAACAAATATAAAATTAATTAGGTTTGTAGTATATAAAACGTCATTTTTGTCATTTTTATCAAATTGTATCTAGATACTATTACAAATACCAAAACGAACAAAAATATATCTAGATACAATATTTAGATACCAAATACAAATATGAAAACGAACAACATACAACTTTAATATCTAGATATTGAATCTGGATATAAATACAGATATTGTATCAAGATACAGAAACGAACATAGTTTCTAATTTCCATTTTAAGCAATAAACCAATTTAGTGTGACACATATATATATATAATTATTACTATATCTACTGTGAGTATGTGACTAAAGAAATTACACAATTTCCACAAACAGTTGAGACGGTTAAACAAGACGTTTCACTTTCACCATTACTTTTTTTTTGGTTATCTTTCGTACTTTATTGTCGACTTATTCTAAACGCTAGAATCAGCATTAGCCGTTACACAACCATGTGCAAAGTGGCCCCCCATTTTCTCAACATATACAGACCAAAATTATGGCCGTTTCCTTCACGGAACCGCGTGACTTACAGCTCATCATTCTTCACGCGCCAACATCATTCTCACACTCACACCTTGGAAAGGGCGTTCGGATTTTGGTTCAGGTTCGCTTCAGATAATTCGGATTTCGGATAATTCGGTTAGTGACATATAGGAACCGTTCGGGTTATTTGAAAATTCGGTTCGGATTCGGTTCGGATCCATTCGGGTTCAAATCGGTTTTTTCATTTTTATTAGGATCCGAAATGGAACCGAAACTCCAAAATATTCGTAAAAAAATCCAAATTATCCGAATAACTTAGCTAAAATCCAACTTTATCGAATTAAAAATCCAAAATATTGGACAAAAACCCATAAATATCCTAGTTATTTTACTAAAAATGTATATTTTTTCTACCTAAAATTCTAATCATCCGATCAAAATTACATATATAGTCATATATATACAAATTTTTCGGTTATACTTTCGGATTTCGGTTCGGTTTGGGTTCGGATTCAGTTTTTCGGATTGAGATATATAGAAACCGTTCGGGTTATTTAGAAAAAAATTTCGGTTTCGGTTTCGATTTTTTCGGTTTGGATTTCGGATTTCGGTTTATATGCCCAGCTCTACTCACACAGACCGTTATGCCTTTTTAATTCAGAGAGTTAGATGCACGCGCCTCGTTTTGCGTACGTAAAAGGCATATCTGTCCCGAATATAAATATCTCGTTTAACGTCTCGTTAACGGAGAGATTACCTGTCAAGATCTTAGTGATTACGTGGAGAAATATAAACCGTCCAGATATCAATGATTCGCGGGACCCATTAGTAGACCAGCTGTTAATTGCAAAATTCTAATTTCCGGTCAGCTAAACCGGGCAGCTTTTCCTTTTGCCCGACCTCTTTATAAACCCTTCACCACATTTTTATTTCTTAACCGATCGATTTGAGAAAATTCAAAGCTAAACAAACTAAAACCCTCACTCTCTCTTTTTCTCAATGGCGATCTCTAAATCTTCCATTGTTGCTCTTGTTGCTGTTATTGTCTCCGTTTTTGCTAACGTCGCTTCGGCTCAATTTGAAGCTCCGGCGCCAAGTCCGTTTATGCAATCTGGATCTGGTGCGATCTCGCCGTCAATTGTATCAGCTGGTGTTGCAGTCGTAGCTGCTTTGGTTTTCGGATCTGCTCTGAGGATCTAAATCTGTGATGACGATTCGTACAGAGATTGAGAATTTTGTTATATCCGGGTATAGCATTCATGATATTCGTGTGTATTCCGAAGCTATAGATCTCTCTTTCGTTTCCATCGCTACCTTCATATCTACATGAGGATATATATATCTTTTAGAGTATTTATGTATTATTTGATTTTCTAGATGATTTTTAGTACGTGATGTGGATTTTGATGTGATTTATAAATTCTATTCTATTTATTTATGGATGTTTAATTTTCTCTTCTCTCTTTTTATCTATCTTTACGAATCAATGTTAATCTAAACCTAATTTTGATGGAAGCTGAATGTGAACTTGGGCTCACTTAGACCATCTCCAACAAGGGTTTTTAAAGGTTAATAATAAAATATAATAAAATGTTAAGAAATTTGGAGAGAGAAATTTCTTAAAACTCTTATATAAAGATTGACTCTTGCACTATTCACACATTTTTTACTCTTGGTTTCTTGCACTATTCAAGAAATTTCTTAAAACTCTTAAAATAATATTATTATTTTTTATTAAGAAACTTTTAAAGAGTTTCTCCATTGGAGATGCTCTTAGTACCTAACTGCTCAAAACAAAAGTTTCATCAAAACGAATACAAAAAATGAGAAACTAGTACATTATTGTTGGCCAGGGTTTAGCATCCATTAAAGGTCCAACCAAAAATTAGATCCAAACTTATAAAAGGCCTATTAATTGCATGTTTCGATCGATCAGATGATGACACCTGTCAGAGTCTCTGTTCACTGCACTATAGTCTAATGTGAATTAGTATAAATAGGAGATGAAGTCAATCAATGAAGGGGTCGAAAAAATAGTGTGAGAGACGGCGAAGAGATAGGAACTAGTGAATCGACGGAATCAACGAAGTAGTAGAAGTAATTAGGTGGACGAGATAAAGAAAACAATAAATTAACAAAGTGTCTCGTCTAAAAGAGTTCAGCTATTAAAAATATATCAACTTCAAACAACACCTCGTCCATATAATAAAGTAACAAAATGTTCACATCAATTCATAGCCGAAGTAAAAGTATTAGTATCTTAATGCTGTGGTTAAACAGCCATGTCGATTAAAGAATCTTAATTTACGTTATTTAAAAATATAATCTACGTCATCTAACTCTTATTTAATTTGACCGCGTCCAGAAATATATAATCCAGAAGACCGGTTTAACATTTGGCGCCGACTGTGGGGAAAGACGAGAGTTCAGACGACAAGCTGATGGCTGAAAATAACGAAGGCATACCTGACGAAATCATTGAAGTACAATCTCAGGCAGAAGTTCGTCAAGTAGAAACCAACTGTTTGATCATTCAGCGTCTCGACGATCAAGCCAGAGAAGCAAATGAATTTTGAGCTCAATTTGAGGCGGCGTTCCTAGATGGTGACCAAAGAGTTCGACTGAACAACCTCAACAACATTTTCTTTGGGACACCAAATGGAACACCACGGACCACACCAACTGGAACAAATGACAAAACACCAGAGCCAAATGCGGAAGTCCAGGCTAGTCAAGATGAAATTGCTGCTCTGAAAGAGCAGATACGTGAGATGGGCTCACAAGTACACCGAGCTATAAGTTCAGCTCCTGAGATTGAGCGCGTCGTTGAGGAAACTCGACGAACCCCATTTACAAAGCAGATAACTGATGCACAGATTAGTCAAGTCGCCAAATTTAAGCTCCCACTGTATGAAGGAAATAGTGACCCCAATCATTATCCCACCGCGTTCACGATAGCTATGGGACGCACTCGATTTAACTCAGATGAAAAGGATGCTGGATACTGCCAATTCTTCGTCGAGAACCTTGGTGGAGATGCGTTGACCTGGTTCTCACGTCTTCCCTTAGGAAGCATTAGTAGCTTCCAGCAATTATCAACAGCCTTCTTGAAGCACTATTCGATCTTCATTGAAAAGAAGGCCTCGACGGGTGATTTGTGGACGTTGGCTCAGGGATGTCGCGAGCCTCTGAGAATCTTCATTGAAAGATTTAAGAGGATATCATCCCGGCTAACTATTCCAGACGAAGCAGCAATCGCAGCTTTGAGAAATTCTTTATGGTATGAGTCAAGGTTTCGTGAGGAGCTCGTCTTAAACCAACCTCAAACGTTGGAAGACACCCTCCATCGTGCGAGTTGTTTCATTGAAGCAAAAGAGGAAAGGACTAAGATGATGAAAATTCATGGGAAAGAGCGTCAGAACCATAAAGAAAAGGATGAGTATAAAGAGCCCCGGCAACATTATCCTATATCCTCAGAAAAAAAGAAGGACGTGATCCACTATGTTCAGGGTCAGGGAAGTCAGGCTCAAACTACAACCAGGAGAGTCGACGAGCTGGGCATAGTACTGCATAGTGTCGACACTTGAAAAATATGGTGCTCAAGCAGTACAGTGCCTCGTCGCCGAGACAAGTGACCCCTTGGGCTAGACAGCGGGGTGGATTTGGTCGCGGCGGTTTTAGACAGGGTCCGACCCATGACCGTTCGAATTTCGCCAAAAGGAACCTTCAAAGGCCCCTGATCGATCAGGATATCGAACCACCTAAGCGGGATAGAGAAAATACAGACGACAAGATACAGCCCATACCCCGTCGACGAATCAATGTCATTATGGGAGGGCTAAGACAGTGTAATGACTCGATCAGGGCAATTAAGAAGTTGGAGCGAAGAGCAACGGTGTCAGCGATTGCCACCTCGTCGAGTAGCACAGAAGAAGACCTCGTAAAATTCACACAAGCTAACGCAAGTGGAGTAGACTCGCCACATAACGATTTTCTTGTTATCGAACTGATGTTTGAAGATTGCGAGGTTTCCAGAGTATTGGTAGATATTGGCAGTTCAGAATATAATATTCAAGGAAACTCTTGCCAAGATGGAGATAGACGAGGCCAGAATCAAGCCCTCAACCCAAACTCTTACAGGTTTTAGCGGTGAAACAGTCACCGTGGCAGGAAGTATAAAGCTCCCCTTAAGCATAATGGGTGTAACTCGCATTGTCAAATTATTAGTCGTCGACGAATTTCCAGTCTTCAATGCAATATTGGGGACCCCGTGGTTGTTCATGATGAAAGGGGTGGTGTCCATATATCATCAATGTCTAAAATTCCCAACTCCGAAAGGGACCAAGACAGTTCGAGGTAATCAGAGGGCAGCGCGAACTTGCTTTATAGCTGAGTATAAAGCACGAAAGCGCGTTGAAGCATAGCAACTACTGTCAGAACCTGATAATAAAGTCGAGCCATCATCAGCAACCAGACAGTGTACACCAGTTTTAGAACCAATCGACCAGGTATCCATCGACGAGGCTAATCCATCTCGTAGCACTAATATTGGCCGACACCTAGAAAAGTCAATTCGAAACGAGCTTATATCATTCTTAAAAAGTAACATCGGCACGTTTGCATGGTCGGTATTTGATATGGTGGGTATCGACCCGTCAGTCATATGCCATGAATTACACGTCGATCCCACGGTAAAGCCCATTAGGCAGAAACGCAGAAAGCTAGGGCTCGAGCACAATCAGGCGGTCAATGACGAAGTAGAAAAGCTGCTTCAAGCCGAATCCATAGTCGAAGTCAAGTATCATGAGTGGATAGCCAATCCAGTCGTGGTCAAGAAGAAAAATGGGAAGTGGCGAGTATGCGTGGACTTTACTGATTTGAATAAGGCATGCCCGAAGGACAGTTTTCCACTTCCACATATAGATCGTCTCGTCGAAGCTACAGCAGGAAACGAATTGCTTTCGTTTATGGACGCATTTTCTGGTTATAATCAGATTATGATGCATCCGGACGATCAAGAAAAAACCGCTTTTATTACTGATCAAGATATTTATTGTTATCGTGTTATGCCCTTTGGTTTGAAGAATGCTGGTGCCACGTATCAGCGACTAGTCAACAAAATGTTCTCGTCCCAGCTGGGCAAGACGATGGAGGTGTACATTGATGATATGTTGGTTAAAAGCACTTCGGCGACTGATCATATCTCTCATTTACGAACATGTTTTCAAATTTTGAACATGTGCGGCATGAAATTGAATCCGGCGAAATGCACCTTCGGTGTGAAGTCCGACAAATTCCTGGGTTATATCGTCACTCAAAGGGGAATAGAAGCTAATCCTAAGCAAATCTCGGCTATCATTGATTTTCCATCTCCTAAAAATATAAAGGAGGTACAACGGTTAACAGGACGTGTGGCCGCGTTGAATAGATTTATTTCGCGCTCGACGGAGCGTTGCCTCCCTTTCTATCAATTGATTAAAGGAAACAACAAATTCGATTGAGACGAAAAGTGTGAANTCGTCACTCAAAGGGGAATAGAAGCTAATCCTAAGCAAATCTCGGCTATCATTGATTTTCCATCTCCTAAAAATATAAAGGAGGTACAACGGTTAACAGGACGTGTGGCCGCGTTGAATAGATTTATTTCGCGCTCGACAGAGCGTTGCCTCCCTTTCTATCAATTGCTTAAAGGAAACAAAAAATTCGATTGGGACGAAAAGTGTGAAGAAGCTTTCAAAAAACTCAAGGAGTATATTTCGACACCACCCATATTGGCAAAGCCTCTAGATGGAGAAATCTTGTTACTATACGTATCTGTCTCGGCGGTGTCTTTCAGTGGGGTACTGGTGCGAGACGATCGCGGCGAACAAAAACCAATATTTTATATCAGCAAAGTACTTGACGGAGCAGAAATGAGGTATTCGATGTTGGAACGGTTAGCTTACGCCGTGGTTGTTAGTGCTCGTAAGCTAAGACCTTACTTTCAATCTCATTCGATTGCTGTAATGACCACTCAACCTTTGCGGGCAATCTTGCATAGTCCAAGTCATTCTGGACGGATGGCGAAATAGGCAATTGAGCTGAGCGAATATGACATTGAGTTCCGCAGCCGCACTAGTATTAAATCTCAAGCTCTCGCCGAATTTCTTGTAGAATTACCTCTTGAGTCCTTTGATTCATGTACAACTGGAGTATGGAATTTATATGTTGACGGCTCATCAAGGTCAATTGGATCGGGCATTGGAATTCGTCTCGAATCCCCAACTGCTGAAATTATCGAACAATCCATTAAATTGAGATTCTCAGCTTCGAATAACGAAGCTGAATATGAAGCATTACTTGCTGGACTTCGTCTAGCAAAAAGCATGGGCATTAAAGTGATTCACGTTCATTGCGATTCGCAGCTCGTCGTAAGCCAGTATAAGGACGATTATGAAACAAAGGACGATCGTATGACTTTATACCTCCGCCTCGTCCAAGATCTTGCAAAAAGCTTCGACGATCTCGAGATTGTGAAAATTCCCAGAAACGAAAATACTTCAGCTGATAGTTTGGCAACCCTAGCCTTGGCGTCGACGAGTAGGCTAGCACGATCAATCCCAATCGAGGAGATCGCTGTTCCAAGTATATCGCACTCCAAGGTACATTTGGTAAGCAATGTTTTGGAGGAGACAACCTTGGCTAATGGAGAAATAGTGGGTGAACAACCTTACCTACAAACAAGTGGGCAGCCCGAAGGCTAAGGGTGCGAGCTTCGAGGTATGTGTTGATGAATGGTGAGTTATTTCGACGGGATATGTATGGAATGTTGTTACGCTGTGTTTCGAAAGCCGAAGCCGACCGGGTAATGGCAGAAATGCATGAGGGTGCATGTGGTAACCACTCCGGTGGTCGCTCCCTGGTACTAAAAATCAAGCGTCACGGTCACTTCTGGCCCACTATGGTTTCTGATTGTCAAGATTATTGTCGAAAATGTGAAAAATGTCAGCGCCACGCTCCAACGTCACATCAACCGATTGAATGCTTAAGGTTCTCGACACCTCCTTACCCGTTTATGAGATGGGCAATGGACGTCATCGGACCTTTCCCATCATCCCAACAACGACGATATGTGTTGGTAATGGTCGATTACTTTTCAAAGTGGGTTGAAGCTGAAGCTTTTGCTAAAATTCAAGACGCCGAGGTTCAGAATTTCGTGTGGAAAAATATTATTTGTCGGCATGGTCTACTGTATGAGATTGTAACTGACAACGGTACCCAATTCTGTTCATACCGATTCGAGGGCTTCTGCACCAAATGGAAAATAAAGCTTAGCCATTCAACTCCAAGATATCCACAAGGTTATGGACAAGCAGAAGCCGTTAACAAGACCATTGTTGACGGACTCAAGAAGCGACTTGAGAAGAAGAAAGAATTATGGTCCGACGAGCTGGACGGCGTCCTGTGGTCATATCGCACAACTCCTCGGTCATCAACGAATGCCACTCCTTTCTCCCTCTCGCATGGTGTTGAGGCAATGGTTCCTGCTGAGGTTAACGTCTATAGTTTACGATGGATGATGTTACCTCGGCATGATGATTTAAACACCAACTTGATGAAAGGCAGGGTCGAAACTATCCAAAGCTCTTTACGTTATTTTTCGATTATTTTAGCCAACATATACTAACTTTTCTTAAGTTTTAAATAACTTTAGACAGGCTCGACGAGCTGGAAGAATTGCGAGACCAAGCGCTATTGCGCATGCAGAATTATCAACAGATGGCGGCAAGACATTATAATAAGCATGTCAAACATCGACATTATACGGTTGGCGATCTCGTCCTATGACATGTCTTCGACAATACAAGGGAATATGGAGCAGGAAAGCTAGGAAGTAACTGGGAAGGACCGTACGAAGTCATCAGCGTCGTCGCACTTAACGCCTACCAGTTAGCCACGCTAGACGGACAACAACTACCTCGACCTTGGAATGGTCGGCACCTAAAACTTTACCTTTAAATCTTTTTCACTATTGTAGATAAGAACTACGTCTGGCTTGAT
>OVBE01004962.1:0-22705 GCA_900406425.1 Iberis pinnata | reverse complement strand
TATATATATTTTACTCTTATATTAACTAACTATCACATATAATATATAATTATTATGGAAGTTTTTAGAAATTCTGTTTTACCCTTTTTTTCTCTCTCTCACTCGCTCGCTCATTATTTTCCACCCCTCTTTATAATAGTCAAACTATTCACTTCAGATACTCGGACCACTGAAATATATGCTTGAGTTTAGGGTTTATATTTTGGGTTTATGATTTATATTTTGGGTTTAAGGTTTATATTTTTGTGTTAGTTTAGGGTTTAGAATTTATGTTTTAGGTTTGGGGTTTATGTTTTTTGTTTAGGGTTTAGAATTTATGTTTGAGTTTACGGTTTATATTTTGGGTTTAGATTTTATATTTTGGGTTTAGGTTTTATATTTTTTGGGTTTAGGGTTTATATTTTGGGTTATGGTCACTGTTTACTATTTCATAGAATATAAGTCCATTTTAAATAATTTTAATCATGTTATATATAGAAAACATGTGTGTTTTTAGATAACATTGTGTTATTTCAATATTATAATTTGTAAAAATAATAAAAGGGGTGAGGTTTTATGATTTAATCATTAACAATAAAAAATTTCATATTAAAGATAAAAAATTGTTAAAGCTACAGAAAAAATCCGAAAATAAAAGCGATTGAAATGGCGATTATCGAGTGGTGGTTACAGTGGTGGTTACGAGTTATTTCATGGTTTCCTCCGGCGAGAAATTTTAGCGTAGTGGGTGGATTATCTTTAATCCACGTCTTCGCTTTCATCCCCACATTGAGCAGTTGTCAATGTGATGATCGTGGCAGTTACTCAGAGTCTTATATATTCCAATCTCTTCTGGATTTCATGCATCTCTCTAATTTCTATCATTCTCTAATTCTTATTACTCAAATGTCTGATTATATCCGCCGTGCCATGCAAGACCTTGATTTGGGGGTCAACGATGAACCGAGTGCCATTCCATTGGATGTGGTTCATCAAGCTGAACAAGAAAATCAGTTTGCGCTAATTGGTAAACCGATTATGCCAGAATCTACATGCAATTATCGCATCGATGCCAAGAATTTGGGGCCATTCTAGGTTTATTCATGGTTGCATAATTGTTTCAATTTATCTTTCTTTATGAAGAATCTATGGAAACTGTACTTCGTCGTGGCCCTTGGGCTTTTGCTGATTGTATGTTAATTCTTCAACGCTGGGTGCAAATACGTGGTATTCCCCTTCAATTTCTCAATCTGGAAGTGATTGCACACATTGGCAGATCTATGGGCTTACTAATGAAAGTTGATTTTAATGCGGACACTGCTGCCAGAGTTGATTTTGTCAGAGTCCGTATCAATCTTGATGTTGATCTTCCAATGAAATTCCAACGTCAATTCCAATTTCGGGCTGGTTAGAATACATTACTGCGTTTTCGCTATGAACATCTTAAAGGGTTTTTTGAAGTGTGTGGCAGGCTTACCCATGATACCGGAAATTGTTTAACTCAAAATGGTGGTGAAGAGCACTTCTCAGATGGAGATGATGATGATGACAATGACATAAGACCAGTTGGGAATGCTGTAACCATAAGGGTGAGACCATCCTCAGTCATAATCCGTGAATTGGGGCCTGATGATATGCCAATTTAGTCTGATCCAATTGATGTTCCGGTTTCTGGCACTATCTCCTTCCACACTAGCTCAGAATGGATCTGAAATGATGATTACTTATGTTTCTCCTGCACTCAAGGGTATGATGATAACTGAAGCATCTTCTTCTTCATCTAGGAAAAGAAAAGGTTCTTCTTCCAACTTCCCTCATGTTGCTGCTAAGAATCCAATAGTCTTGAGAGACTAAAGTGTTCCCCCACCTTTAGCCACTCATCAGACTCCTTTTCATCAGGAGAATTCTGATGATTATGAATCTTGGACAGATATTTCACTAGGAAAGAACTCACGGAAATCTCTATCTGGCTCAGATCTTGGTCATATAACTCATCAAGAATCCTCTATTGTTGTGTCTCCCTATCGTTTCTATGTTCTTTTGCAGGATGTAACAGAGAAGGATGACTCTGACTTTGCATCACAACTCTAGGATCAATTGTTTGAGGAGGGTGAATTTGTAATGAATCATACTGACTCAGGATTAGTTGAGAAAGCTGAAGGGAGTACAACTGCTTCCATCACAACTCGGATACCCATCCCTCAGGCATCAAAGAATTCTGGTAAAACTCAGGAAGGCATTTCTACAATGATGAGCAAAGATAGAACAGTATCTTCTCAAAAAGGTCGGTGTGCCGGTCAATCTAAAAATCATTAATTTCGGTGTTCTCTTGGAACATGCAGGGCTTTAATAAGCCGGCTAAGCATCTAGCAGTTAACCAATGGGTGCGAGATTCCAAACTCACAATTGGTTGTCTACTCGAAACGCGTGTTCAAGAGTCTAAAGCTAGCTTGGTGTGTGCTTCGGCATTCCCAGATTAGTCTCTCCTTACTAATTATGAATATAATCGCCTAGGACATATCTGAGCGGTTTGGTCTCCATATCTTCTAGTTAAGCCTATGTTTAAATCTGGGCAGTTAATAACTTGTGCAGTCCGTGACTTGTCTCAAGGAATTGATATGCTTTGCTCCTTTGTATATGCTTCTAACTTTGCGGATGAAAGAATGAAACTCTGGACTGATCTTCGTGATCACAGCACTCTACCTATGTTCTCTAGGTTACCGTGGTTGATTTTTGGTGACTTCAATGAAACACAATCTCCTAATGAGCACTCTAGTTCTCACCTACAACCTTAGGGATGCGACAATTTCAACAAGTCTTGAGTGATTGTTCATTATCTGATCTTACATATCGTGGTCCTTTTTTTACTTGGTTTAATCACCGGAATGAAGACCCGATATGTAAAAAACTTGACAGAGCTCTAGTCAGCCCTAACTGCTACTTGACTTATTCTCACTCTGTTGCGTTGTTTGAGTCTGCTGGATACTATGATCATGTGCGATGTGTAGTTCATCTAACAGCTGAGTTAGAAGGCAATCAGAAGCTGTTTAAATTCTTCAATATGCTGACTTCACATCCGGAATTTGCTGAAACTGTTTAAGCTAATTGGTGCTCCTATGCTCCAATATTTACTTCCCGTAAATTGTTATACTTTCTTCACAAAAAGCTTAAAGGACTGAAGCTTGCAATGCGGTTCCTCAACAAAACAAAGCTTGCAAATCTTCCTCATCGAGCTAAAGTGGCTTTGGATGCTTTAACCTCTGCTCAAGATGCATCTCTTAATGACCCATCTCCTACTACATTTGAAGCAGAATCTGCTGCTTATGACCGTTGGGCTCATATAGCCAAATTAGAGGAATCCTACTTAAAACAGAAGTCCAAGATTCACTGGTTGCAGATTGGTTATAAGAATAATAAATTCTTTCACTACGTATCTAAGGCAAGAAACTCAAGCAATGCTATTAGACAGTTACAAGTGGAGTCGGGTGAGGTGATCACGACTCTACCTGAGATTAAACAAACTACAGTCAATTGGTTTCAACAGTTTCTTCAATTCTCCCCTTCATCCTACACGGGTATGTCCACTAATGACTTAAAGGTTCTACTTGATTATCGATGCTCTGCTTTGTTACAGAACCAACTCTCCAACTCGTTTACCGCATAAGATATCAAGGATGTTTTGTTCTCTCTCCCGAACAATAAGTCCCCTGGTCCTGATGGATTTACCAAAGAATTCTTTATAGCTGCTTGGCCGATGATTTGTACAGATTTCACTACTGCTGTACTATCATTTTTTCAAAATGGGTACCTACCTCAAAACATTAACTCCACGATATTAGCACTTGTCCCTAAGAAGGAGAATGCAATGGCAGTTTTAGACTATAGACCAATTGCTTGTTGAAATTTGATCTACAAGGTGATTTCCAAACTCCTAGCTAACCGGCTCAAGATGCTTTTACCAGAGTTTATCAAGCCTAATCAATCTGCATTTTTCAAAGGTCGATTAGTACTTGAGAATGTTCTTTTGGCAACAGAGATTGTTCAAGGTTATCACAAGACAAATAATTCACCACGATGCACTTTAAAGATTGATCTTGCAAAAGCTTTTGACTCATTGCAGTGGAGTTTTCTTACGAATATCCTTGAATCCATTGATGTCCCTTCTATCTTTGTTAAATGGATCTGGTCATGTATCTCAACAGCTTGGTTTTCTGTTCAGGTTAATGGTGAATTCACAGGTTTCTTTAAAAGTGAGAGAGGATTACGACAGGGTTGTCCTTTGTCTCCATATTTGTTTGTTGTGGGGATGAATATACTATCAATACTCTTGGATAATGCAGCAATTCAAGGCCGGATTGGGTATCATCCAAAATGTCAAGATCCGACCATTACACACTTGTGTTTTGTGACGATATCTTGATATTTTCATATGGTTCTCCCTTCTCAATCCAAGAAATTTTGTCTATCTTTAGACAATTTGAGAATATCTCTGGTCTTCAAATCAATCTTCTCAAGTCTACAATGTTTTCCTCTGGTATTTCTGAAGCAGAGCAACAACTAATCTCAGGCACTCTCCAAATTCCACAGGGTATTCTCTCTATGAGGTATTTGGGATTACCTCTCACAACTAAACGCTTAAGCTCAGCCCAATATGCACCATTGGTAGATAGCATACGTAGTAAACTTCAATCTTGTTTTGTTTGTTTTTTATCGTTTGCGGGTCGACTTCAATTGCTTATCTCGGTCATTAATAGCATCACTAACTTCTGGTGTTCAGTTTTTAGACTACCAAAGCAATGCATTCGGGATATTGAGAAACTCATGGCTGCTTTCTTATGGGCTGGTCCTTCTCTCAACACTCATAAAGCAAAGGTCGCTTGGGAGGATCTCTGTTATCCAAAGGCAGAGGGAGGGTTGGGATTTGCACAGATTGGTATTACTAACAAAGTATTTGGGCTTAAAATAATTTTTCGAATCCTGGAACCTGCAACTTCTCTTTGGGTGGACTGGATCAAAGTTCATTTAATTCGACGTGGTTCTTTTTGGTATGCTCTTACGGGCTTGGGTTCTTGGGTCTGGCAGAAGATTCTCAAGCTCAGAGATTTGGCATTCCAAATGACTAAGGTCGAGCTTGGTAATGGTACAGGGGTTTCGTTTTTGTATGACAAATGGTCCTCTCTAGGAAGATTGATTGATCTTGTCGGGTTCAGAGGATTTAGAGCATTGGGTATTGCGGAATCTGCGACAGTAGCTCAAGCTGGTGCCACTGGTTGGGTCTTTCGCCGTCAACGTTATCCACCCCCGGTATTTTTGACTGAATTCTTACAGACACAACCAATCCCGGATTTGTCTCTTCAAGCTGATTACTTTCTTTGGAAGAAGACGGACGATACATACACCAACTCTTTCCACTTCAGCGCTGCTTCAACTCTCCTCAGGCCACGGAAACAAAAGGTTCCCTGGTCAAATATGATCTGGTTTACTCACTCTACTCCGAAACATTCCTTCCTTGGCTGGTTGGTTATGCTCAATCGCTTAGCTACCGGTGATCGAATTGCATTTTGGAATAGTAATGCTTCAACTTCATGTGTGTTTTGTAATCACCAAGTTGAAGACTGTAACCATCTATTCTTCACATGCTCCTACTCGCAGATGGTTTGGAGACAAGCGGTTGGTAGATTATTAAGTCCTTTCAATTCTACTTGGGCGGACTTAATTTCTATACTCTTGACTCCAATCCACACGCCATCTACCTATCTACTTCTCAAGCTCACTTTCCTTGCTACCATTCACACGCTCTGGCAAGAAAGAAACCTTCGGCGGCATGGCTCGAGTCCAAGACCGGCCACATCTCTGGCTCAACTTATCAATACCTCCTTGAAGAACAAGATAAGCTCATTACGTGTTAATGGAATTTTGCCATTTTCCACTCTCCTACAAGATTGGTTTGCTTTTAGATTATAGATATTCTTTCATTCTTATACTTCTATTATTCTAAAAACCATTTGTAGAAAGATTTTTTGTTGAATAAAGTATTATATTACAACAACAAAAAATGTTATGAACTAGCTAAGCTAAAAAAATAATGTTTTCTGACAACAAAAAAATATATGTAACTATCATACAAATTGTCATTGTTGTAATTTGAATGGGCAGAACGATACAATAACCATTCTTTTTGTTTTTTACTTTAACCTTCTAAGTTCCAACATTAACCTAAAAACATATTAAGGTGAAAAAGGCTCTACCGAATAATTCCCCCTGTATATCTAAATAGATATGTGATCTAATACCATTTTGTTTTTTAAATAATAGGGATATTTGTGATTTCATCTAAAAGAATAGAGTTGACAATTATTTTCCAATACAAGTCAAATCTGATTTCATATGATGGCAAAATAAATATATTTAATTTATAAAATACTAGTTTAGGGCTCGCATGATACGTGTTCATAAACTATTAAATAATTATATTATATATAATTAATTATTGATGTGATATATACAATATATAACATTTATATTATTATATATTTTATAATAATTTGAGAAATATTTATAAATATAATTTATGTGAAACGCGTTCCAATTTTTATAATAAGATTTAAAATACATTGAAGATAGATTGCACATTGTTATCACATCTCTCCTAAAATTTAGTTTAATTCGTTCATTGAGATATAAAAGTTTAGATCAAAACATCTGAAGCATGGGTGACGAGGCTTGGAAGGCCACGAGTTTGGCCAGCCTTATGAAGTACGATAAGACCCAACTTCGACTTCAGGCATTTGAAGATGTTTAGCTGTATTAGGAGATGGTCTGTTAAAACTTAAGAAGATGAAATTTATGAAGCTCAACGCTATAGAGATTGCCCCTTTAAACACGAAACCGACTATCTAGCTATATATATATATATATATATATATAAGCATTATGTACAAGAAAAAGATCCGTGATTATTTTCTAACCTAAATTTTTAGATGATCTTTTAAGATCTACGAGTCTATCCATCATAGAGTTAGGTTATTTTTGTAATTAATATATTTTCTGTTTTACTCTCCAAAATCCTAGTTTAAATAAAAATATCTTAAAAAGCATATGAATCAAACCAAACTAATTTAATCTAGATAAAATCTCCATAAAAGATAGAATAAATTTTTTTAAAAATAAAATTATTTGTGTATACTCTAATTTTTTAATTAACTCCCAAAAGGTAACTTACGTGTGATCCCATTTGTATGCGATGCGGTGCAACAAGGGAATAAATTAATCATGAATTGCTTACGTGCCCATAGTCCTTAACTGCTGGAGTCTCTGCAATATTCTCCCTTGAATATATTTTAGACCGAAAGTGATATGAAGATATGAGTTATTATTAAGATGTATGAGCTTTTTGTATTAGACTTGTTATATAGGTATAAATACCTAAGAAATCTCACTTTGTAACTTTGAGACTTTTAGTCAAGTAGATACAAAATCTTTCATTGTATCAGAACCGAAAAGGTTCGGGAAGTTTTGTTCATAAGAAAATCTCAAAATCATCACACAATGAGATATAGAAATAAGGTATTGAGTGTTCTTATTGCTTGAAGTATGGGCATAATATTCAATATTATTATTAAGTGTAAGGATATCCTGATTGGTGGCTGAAAAAGTATGGAGAAAACAAAAGTAACAAGGGTTTTTCTAGTGAATCGAAGAAACATTTTTGTTATGACGATGGTTCTGGAATTGATGTTGATATGGAAATTCTGTAAATCATGTGTGTAACACAAAAAACATGGTGTGTCACAGATTAAGTCAAAGACGATGACAGGACTGACGAAAAAGAAGTGGGAAAAAATTGTGCAGTCATTTGGATCAGAATCAGAATATGTAAATTCAGTTGGTAAGATTACAGATGAATGGATTATTGATAGTGGAGCGTCGGATTATATGATAGGGACATTGAATCATATGTTCGACATATATCGAGTAACACCAAGTATGGTTGGGTTACCTAATGGAACAACAGTTGGTTGTGATCGAAAAGGAAGTGTAGCCATGACAGAATCATTAACGCTAAAAGATGTTCTCTCTTTATGGAGGAATTGAAATGCAATCTTATCTCAGTATCTCAAGTCATCGATGATAAGAATTGTATAGAGGTGCTCGCTAAAACATGTTTTATATTGCAAGATCTTAATTTGCAGATTTCATTTGGAGTAAGAAAACGGAAAGAAGGATTGTATTTTTTACAAGGTATTGAGAGGCCTCGACATGTCAAGAATTTAGGACATTTGGATTCTTTGGAGATATGGTATAAGAGGATAGGTCACGCCTCTGAGAAGGTGATAAGGAGATTTCCGGTGGTTGACTTGAAGAGTGCAGGTATCTCTTGTTGTGATATATGTTTTAAAGCAAAGTAATGTCGTAGTTAGTTTCCATTTAGTAGAGATAAAACTCAGGAATATTTGGAGATGATTCACTGTGATTTATGGGGACCATATTGAACACAAAGTTCGTGTGGAGCTTATTATTTTCTCATAATAGTGGATGATTTTTCGAGAGTTGTATGAGTTTTTCTTCTTGCTGATAAAAAGCAGGTGGACCATGGTGAATTTCTTTTCTCTCATATTGAGACAATTTGACTAGCATGTAAAGGTTATACGTAGTGATAATGAAAATGAATTTATGAAGATGAAGAATTATTTTCATGATACATGGACAATTCATCAGACTTCTTGTGTGGGGACTCCTCAGCAAAATGGGAGAGTATAAAGGAAAAATCATCATATATTGAATGTGGCACGAGCATTGATTTTTCAAACACATCTACCAGTAAGATTTCGGGATGAATATGTATTGAGTGTTGCATATTTAATCAATAGGTGATATATTGTGTTTTTGATGCATTTCGACTCTTGTTTAACATTCATTTTAAGTAGATTCAATTGAATTTAGGCATATATAGGTTGCATTTGCATATCAGTTCACTTTTCAGGTGTTGAAGGTGAATGAAATAAAAAGAGAGATCAATTGGATGCAAAAGAGCCAAAAATGACTTAATAGGGATCAAAACAACAAGTCTTAAAGATCAATCAATTTGGAGATTTTACAATGGAAATTTCATCATGTCACCTTGAATAATATTGTAGCCATTCATTCAAGCTTTCAAACAAGCCAAAAATCACTTTAAATGTCCCAGGGAATTGCAAGATGTGAGCTAGCAAAGTTGTGATCCGCTAGATTCGAAGCTCCAAACTGTCCACCCCAATGATGCAATTTTTACACCAACTTACATTGCGATTTAGGAGAAGACTCTTTCAAAAAAGTTATATCCATTTGAGTCATCTTTCTAAAGATGAATTGCACGTCATCATAGCTTCAAAGGTGAGAGAGTTATGGACCCCAAACTGAAGGTGTGTCTAGAAATATTCGGAACAGAAGCTCATACCGGTCCGGTTTGTGCAAACCGTTCCTCAAAATATAAAAAACCAGGGACCAATACTAGAGAAGTGTACCGGTTTGTGCAAACCGGTATGAGGAAAATAAAGTCAACATTTCAACTCTCATTTTCAAGTCTTTACCTATTTTGACTTGGGTTAACTCATGTGTTTTGGGTTAACCCAGTGCCATTTTTAGGAGATTATATAAGCTTTTTAAACCTAATTTTAGGGAATATAATTCTTTATCTTACCTTTTAATATTTTCTCTTGTGAAGAACTTTTGTAAACTTTTGAATCTTATTTTGATTGTGTTTTCTCTTCTATTTTCTATTTCTAATCATGATTCAACATATTTCTATCATTGAAATTTGTGCTTTATCTATGATTAGTGAGTAGTTCCTTATAAGAAAATGGATTAGGTAGATCATGGTGATTAAGTGATGTAATGTGATGCTTATGATTTAGTTACTTAAATCTTCATTCATTTAATGTTCTTAATGCTAGATTTGGCTTGATCCCTCATTTCTAGATCATAGGAAACTTCGTGCCCAGAAGGTGTTTGTGAAAATACTTGATGAATTATTTGAATGCTAAATGGGGCCTAACCAATGGATTTTGTTAGTTAATTTAGTGGTTTTATGGATTAGACCTTAATGCTTTCTTTGAGTGTGACTTTTCAAGAGATTGTTTAGGTTGCATGATTAGAAAATTGATTATTACCATGGGAGTAGATTAGTCTTTAATTGGAAATCCTAGACCAAGGATTAGCATTGAATGATTGTATTAAGCATCATAGAACTTCACTTGATCATCTTAGTCAATAACCTAAACCTATTTGCTTAGTTTTTAATCTTTGTTAAAACCTTAATCTTGTAGTTTATTTTTGCTTAATTGTGTTGACGTTCATGTCTTTGACTTTTGTTGACTTTTATGTTTTATATTTATTAGGATGTTAGCTTTAAACCAATCATCTTATTTGGCTTAGACTACATGATATTCTCATAGGTTTTAATGTGTTATTGCTCCCGATTTGGATTGATAACCATATATGATGCAATGATAATGATAGTACATTAGGGAATTGGAGTAGGGAAAAGACAGAAAAACCTTACTATCAATTGGACACCATGTGATATACACAAAGGAAAGAGTCCTTATGAAATCATCTTTGAAAAAGCTTCTATGTACAGTGAGTTATGGATTTTTGGGTGTCTCGCTTATGCGCATGATCAGAAATGCGATGGAGACAAATCTGCGAGTCAAAGCAGGAAATGCGTTTTTTGGGGTATCCTTATGCGAAGAAAGGATGGAATTTGTTTGATTTGGATACACATGAGATCTTTGTATCTCGTGATGTCACCTTTGTTGAAGAAAAATTCCCCCATCTAGAGGAAAATGTTTTGTCTGGAGCAGACAAGGTTGATTATGAGAAGTTGAGGTCCCTTTAAACAAAATGTTATTGTGTATGAAGACAATATAATGATACCACCACAACCGAGTATCAAAGTAATAACTCAGACTCCCACAGAGAAAGTGACTATTGTAATAGAGAATGAGAATGCGAGAACAGACACTATAGAGATCATTTCATGTCTTGAGTCTGAGCCACATGTTGAGACTATGTGTGACACAACACTAGGAAAGAAGCATTGGTAAAATTACGTGACTATGTGCTTAACACAGTGATTCAGAATATGTCACACATAAAACTGTAGAATGCAGATCACGAGTACAGTCTTGAGAAATTCGTGAATTATGACGGAATTTCTGAGTCCCATAGGTGTTTCTTGGCTAGTATAGCTGCATGAGTTGTTCCACGATCATTTAATGAGGCAATGAAGTGTCCAAAGTTCAGAGATGCAATGAGATTAGAGGTGGAAGCCTTAGAACGGAATAAAACTTGGTCGATTCAGCACCTACCCCTAGGTAAACATGCAATTGGATGTAAGTGGATTTAAACTATCAAGTATAAGTCATATGGAACGATTGAGAGATATAAGACACGTCTTGTAGCCTTAGGTGATCACCAAAGAGAAGGAATTGATTATTCTGACACATTTGCTCCCGTTGTGAAGATGAGCACTGTTCGGTCAGTTCTCAAAGTGGCTGCTGTAAAGAATTGAGAACTAAATCAAATGGATGTGCATAATGGATTCATCCATGGTGACTTAGAAGAAGAAGTATTTTATGACTCTTACTCAGGGTTTTGACACTTCTAGCAAAGGTATGGTATGTCATGTGCACAAATCATCATATGGTTTGAAACAGTCTCCGATTTATTTGTTCAAGAAACTCTCAGATGCGCTTGTGAGTTATGGTTTCTCACAGAACAAATCTAATTATTCTTTGTTCTCACTAGTCAATGCTTCCTTACAAATGCATGTTTTAGTGTATGTGGATAATCTTGTGGTGACAGGGGACTATCATGTGGAAATTCAGAAGTTCAAGACTTACTTGAGTGGTTGCTTTTATATAAAGGATTAGGCGAAGCTTAAGTATTTTCTCGGACTATAAGTTGCACGAAACAAGGAAGGTATATATCAATCACAGAGATAATACATTCTTGATATTATTTCTGATGTTGGGATGCTTGGAGGTAAGCATGTTGATTTCCCGATGGAGCCAGATCATTAGTTAGCAAAATTTACCAGGAAAGATCTTCTTTATCCATATGAGTATAGGCGACTTGTTGGACGGTTGATTTATATCTTTGCTACTAGATCGAATATTGCTTATTCGGTACATATCTTTTCTTAGTTTATGCAAAAGCCAAGTGAAGATCATTGGACTGCTGCTTTGAAAGTTGTTCGATATTTGAAAGGGTGTCCAGGGTTAGGAATACTTTTGACATATGATAACAACTTTCATTTGACAACTTGGTGTGATTTAGATTAGGCCGATTGCCCTCTACACCAAGATCATTGAATGGATGGTTAGTTCAACTTGGAGATTCTCCAATGTTTTAGAAATCAAAGAAACAAGATGTAGTCTTTTGTTATTCCCCGGAAGCAGAATATCGAGCTATGGTTGCTACGTTGAAAGAGTTAAAATGGATAAAGAGTGTGTTGTCATCTATGGGTATTGCACATTATGGTCTAATGGATATGTATTGTGATAGTCAGTCAGCACTTCATATTACAAGTAATCATGTGTTTCATGAAAAGACAAAGCATGTAGAAGTGGATTATCATTTCATCCGTGATGATATTAAGCTTGGGTTTCTTCGGACAAAGCATGTCTCTACAAAGGATCAGTTGGCCGATATATTCACTAAGGCGCTTGGTGGACGACCATTTCAGCTACTTATGTCCAAGTTGGACATTCGGGATCTTCATGCTCCAACTTGAAGGGGAGGGGGGGGGTATTAAGAAATATGAGCTTTGTGTATTGAGTTTGTTGTATAGGGTTATAGTTTCCCTAGGTATCAATACCTAAGAACTCTCACTATGTAACTTTGAGATTTTGAGTCAAATGAATACATAATCTTTCAGTTATCTGATGTCCATAAAGATTGATGAGAGAGATCAAAGAGACCGTATTAATTAAGTGGTACCCATTAACACTTTGGTATAGTTGGAAAGCTAGAAATAAAATGCTATCTAATGGTACGCAATAGTTTATAGAGGAAACCTTTGTGCTTGCTGTTAGGGAGGCAAAAGAGTGGGTTTAAGTGGCTTCTTGACCAGATTAAAGGACTTATCAGTAGCGATCTATAATATTATAATAACTCCAAGCAACGTTATTGTCTACACCATTTGCATACTTTGTGGATGGATCATGAAAAGGTGAGACACATAGAAGCGGTATTGATCGAGTTTTACAACTCCAAAATGCAACAAAAAATTTCATTGGATTGCGGAAAATGTATGAAGTATCTCTCCTTTTCATATGAAGATGCATAGTTTTCTATTGGCCATGAGAGCCTAAAACAAAAAAAGATTTTCTATTCTTTTCTTTTTTTGTTATGGACTCGGTGGAACTAAATTACTTGGTTGCATATCCTTTTGAGTGACCAATGTTTGCATTAGAGTTTTTGGAGTTGAATAGTCGACTATGGTATATTCATCTATTCTAGATTTCAAACTTGTGCATTGTCGAAGAATCCAAAATATAAAAGCGGATTTTTTCTCGTTAAACCTGCTAGAAATCAAGAATATTTATAACGGAATTTCTATATCATATTGGTTTGTAGATTTATATAATATTTGCATAATTGATAATTGATAAAGAAGTAAATTTTTGGTGAAAAAGAAGAGAAAAGAAAAAGAAAAAGAAAAGGTGGGTCGGATCGACTTTTATTAAATTAAAGAGTAACCTACCCATTATGACATATTTAACTTCAGTCATCAGAAAAAGCTAATCCAATATATCACCCATCTTCTTTGAAAAAACAAATATTAACTTCTGCCAGGTGCTGTCAAAAAAAAAAACTTATGCCCGGTTAATTGTGTAATTAGTGGTATATAACGTTCTTTTTGTATAACTGAGAATATGGATAGTCAAAGTTTTTTCTTCTTCTGCATTTTAAACAAAAAGAAAAATATGGCCTTCACTATTCAGGTGGTTTGAAGTACTCTTGAACCTAAGGAACTGATTTTGTTACAAAGATAATGGTCTCTGGATTTCTCGTTTTGCTTCTTTTGAGTTTTTTACATCGATTATTTTCAGTATTTTGAAAGTTTGAATTTTTTGTTGTTGTTTTTCTTGTGTTTTAATAAATATTTCAACATCTATACAAACATTATTGTTCATGCAAACAATTCATTATTTATACAAACAATTCAACATTCATATTCCCCAATTTACTAAGTAAATATTCACCATTTGATATTAATAACTTATGACTATCCTTTTATAATTTTCTAATTATTCATTTCTGTTAAATTAAATATCCACCCTTTCCGATAAAGCATACTTGGTTTATGGTAAAGCATTAATATTATACAACCAACACGATAATATAGTATAATGTGTGCTTTTGTGCCAATAAACCATAATGCAATAGCCAAGATTTGTTTTGTCTTTTTTTTTTTTTAAATCTGAAAATTCAACAAACATTGTAGTGGTGTTCGTTTCACATTCGCTAGCAATAGCGACCAGCGATAATGACCATCGATAGTGACTGTCAATCGCTAACGATAATATGTTGTTTGTTTTATAGTCATTGGCGTCTGGTCGATGCGATTGATCGCCGTGTTTTTCGTTTTGCAGTCGTCAGCGACTGATTATTTAACTTCTATAATTGATTTTATTTATTTAATTTACTTATTTTCAATAATTTATTAGATAATTTAGGTAATTTTAATTTTAATTCTTTTTAAAATAAATCACTTTTACTTTTTTATTTTTTTTATAATTTTTGAATTATTTTATTTATAGAATTTACTTTACTTTATGCTAATTTATTTCAACTTATTTTATCTTAAGTTTTGAAAATAATGTTTTATAACTTTAACTTAATTATTTAGTTAAATTATATAATTTATTTAATTTAGTTATTCATTTAACTTATTCCGCTTAACTTATACTTTTGTTTCAGGAAATTATTTTATTTTGATTATAATTTTTATTATATAATTCATTTAGCTCATTTAATTTATTTTATTTATTTATATTATTTAAAATATTTATTTTTAATTTCTCTAATTTATTTTACTTATTTATATTGAAAAATATTATTTTTCATATTTAGTTTGTTTTACATGTTTTATTTACTTTACTTACTTATTTAATTTATTTTATTGTGAATATGTGTTACCTCTTTGAAAAATAATTATTGTCGCTTAGTAATCTAGAAATCCAAAACTACCGAACTCTTCTCATAGAATTTAAAAAATATGAAAAATTAGAATTGATAAATTTTTCTCACAAAAGACAAAGTAAAATCCTCCATGGATAAAATGGGTGGACAAACCATAGGCCGTCCATGTCCAATTTATTATGGGCTGTCCATGTCCGATCTATTATGGGCCGTCCATGGACAAACCCATTTACATATGGGTAAAAATGAAACCGTCCAATTTTGTCCAATTGATTGTGTGATACTGGAATGATTGTTGTTAACTGTTCTGAATGATTCCTCTTATATATGATTCTTGCTGATTTTTGATTAGTATTGCTCGATCACAATGTCTTCAATGGTTTCTCTTGCAACTGATTCTTGTTAGTTTTTAAGGCTATCATTGCTCAATCATTGTTCAATCATTGCTAACACTTCTCTTGAGTGTTTGTTCTTTTTGCAGGCATTGCAAACAAGAATAGGAGTTCAAAACATATTTGGGAGCAAATTCACCTTTAGTATATCTCTTTCCCTTGATCTCATATAGTATTATCTACTTTCATCTATTATAGACTTTTCCATTGATTTTAGTTACTTCTATACCTTCTCTTTGATTTATTTTCACACTGGGATGGTGTTAAGTAAGAATGGGGGGAGGGTGTAATGAAACTAACTACGTTTTGATGTTTTGTCTTTTTGGTGAAAATTTTCAAATTTTTCGTTTTTAATTTAGCTGAGTCGAGTTGAAAGAACCATGATCAAAATCAATGATGATAAATAACCAAGTGTGGGTATGGTATTCGATTTCTCTAGATTACTGACTTAGATGAATTGTTAAGATTATGATTGGAACCCCATTGTTGATTGCTTGTATCTGAAAGTTCTGGTCTTTTGAGTTATTGATGAATTGATGCTAGCTCTGCCATGATTGGACTTCATCTAAATATGAATTATTCTTGCTTATGGTGTTGATATACTCTGAAAATTAGGTATCTTGCTCTTCAGTGTTCTGTAAAACCGACAAGTTCTTTCACTACGGTCCGGGTCTTTTCTCTCTTGAAAGCGTGACCTAGAAGTCCGTAGTCAACCCCTTCGAATTGTCGTCTGCTTAAAAAAAAGAATGAAAAGAAAAAAAGAAAAGCATAGAAATGCGAAGAAAAGAGAAAGAGAAAAGCAGTAAGATAAAAAAAAAGAAGTGAGAAAGGGAGAAAAAAGATCAGGACCGGAAGTCGGTTGATGCTCTGCTTGGTATGGGCATTTCGATAGAAAATGTACTTGAGTAATTTGATTGATATACCATAGGTGAGAATGCATGTATCTGAACTTAAATGAATTTAAAGAGCTGGTTGATATGATTTGGTACTTGATTGATTTGGGATTTAGAGTAGAAAACAAGTTATTAGTTTAGTGATGGTAAACAATTAAATCAAAGTAGTTGTTTGAGATTGGTGTCTTTTGGATTTGACACTATGCTTATGGTTTTTGAGATTTTGTGAGTTTTTGTGTGGTCCATTTCAAGCCTCTTCTCTAGATTGAATCTTGCTTTACTTGAGAACAAGCAAAGATCTAAGTCTGGGGGAGTTGATATTACTCGATTTTAATGCATAATAGTAGGCATTCATGTCTGCTATTATGCATTATTCCAAGTGTTTTCCTTTCATATTTGGTAGATTTTCGGGATTCTAGGTGTTCGGGTCGTGTCGGAGCAAAGTGATGCATTTCAGAGAATTTCAGAAGTTGCAGAACAAAGTGCTCGATCGTGCAAGAAGGTGATCGATCGGACAGTTGGTTTACAGAGTGCACGATCGGGCAAAACCCCCTGGAAAAGTCCGGACATGAAGATCGATCGGGAAAAAGAAGAATGATCGTGCAGATTTACAAGATGCTCGATCGGGCAACCATATGCCTGATAGAGCATTTCCCCTGAGAAGAATTAGAAGTTTTCCAAAAATTGCAATCAAGTCCTCAACTTATCTAACTTCCTTATTTTAGATTATTTTACTTTTTGGACTATAAATACATTATGTTTTAGGTTTTTAGAACTAAGCTTTATTTTGATTTTGGAGAGAATTACTGAGGAAGAGGAGATTTAAACCTTGTACTTGGAGAAGATTTCTGAACCCTTTATATATATCTCTATTTGCTCGATTATGCGTTCTTCGATGATATTGATTGTGTTTGCTTGTCAATGTCTGAGTAGTTCACTAGTTAGGTTTTAGGGGTTCCGGGGAAATCAGGTTTGATTGTTAGATTTTTCATAAGGGGATAACAATTTTTAGGTTCTTAGTCTAGACTTGTTATTAATGCATGAATTAGATTGGCCATCTTGTTTATTGATATTAAACTAATAAACACAAAGAGATTTGGTTTAGAAGTTGGATCAGTCTAGATGAATAGGTGCTCTTGCTTGTGAGAGTATTGTCTTGAATGCTTGTGAACAATTGAATCTGAACTGTAATGCATGATCAATTATTTAAAAGACGGAGAGAGTTTGTTTCTGATAATTTGAGCATAGGGTTTAATACTCCGAGAGAAGATTATTCCATCATTATATTTCATGTTGAGAACTATTTTCAAAGAAAATTCTTGCATAATAATTTGACTTTTAAACCTAACTACATGTGGTTTCTCTGATTCATCACGCTTTTATTTCATAGTTTAAAACCGTTTCTAATTTACCGTTTTGATTTTGATCACAACCAGTCTTATTATTCTGCTTTAGCTTGATTCGAGATTTAACTAAAACGTATACTTTCTAGTCTCTGTGGGATTCGACCCTATACTTTTCTACATTGATTTGTTCTTTGCATTATTAGTTTTAGGATTTAAATTATAGACCTATCAGAGACACCCAAAAATCTGTATCTCACTGTACATAAGAGCTGTTCCAAAGATGATTTCATAAGGACTCTTTCCTTTTTGTAACTCACATGGTGTCCAGTTGATCAAATCTGCAGCACTCAGTACACATTCACCCCAAAATCTTATTGGTAGATGCGTTTGAAACATCAATGCGCGTGCCACATTCAATATATGACGATGTTTCCTTTCTACTCTCCCATTTTGCTGAGTAGTCCCTACACAGGAAGTTTGATGAACAAAACCTGTATGCTGAAAGTAACTCCTCATCTTCATAAATCCACTTCCATTATCACTACGGACAACTTTCACATGCTTGTTAAATTGTCTCAATATGAGAGCAAAGAAATCCACCATAGTTTTCTCCACCTGCTTCTTATCATCAAGAAGAAAAACTCGTATAGCTCTTGAAAAATCATCCACTAGAGTGAGAAAATAATAAGTTCCACACGAACTCTGTGTTCGATATGGTCCCCATAAATCCAGTGAATCATCTCAAAACACTCCTTTGTTTTATCACTACTCACTGGAAACTCACTACGACATTGTTTTGCTTTAAAAAAAATATCATACAAGATATACCTGTACTCTTCAGGTTGACCACCGGCAATCTCCTTATCACCTTCTCAGAGGCGTGACCCATCATCTTATGTCATATTTCCAAAGATTCCAAACTTCTTGACATGTCGAAGTCTCTCAATATCTTGTAGAAAAAACAGTCCTTCTTTCCGTTTTCTTACTCCAATTGGAATCTGCAAATTAAGATCTTGCAACACACAACATGTCTTAGCAAACACTGCGACATAATTCTTATCATCGATGACTTGAGATACTGAGATAAGATTGCATTTCAAAATCTCCACAAAGAGAACATCTTTCAGTGTTAATGATTCTGTCAAAGCTATACTTCCTTTTCGATCACAAATAATTGTGGTTCCATTAGGTAACCCAACCATACTTGGTGTGACTCGATATATGTCGAACATATGATTCAATGTCCTTGTCATATTATCCGACGCTCCACTATCAATAATCCATTCATCTGTAATCTTACCAACTGGTTTTACAGAGTTCGATGTTGATCCAATTGATCGTACAATCCTTTCCCACTGATCTTTCGTCAATCCTGTCATCGCTTTCGACTTGTGTGACACACCTCTGTTACACACATGAGTTACAGACTTTCCAGAAACGACGTCAATTTGAGAAGCGCCGTCATAACATAGATTTTTCTTCAATTCACCAAAAAACCCTCGTTCCTTCTGTTTTCTCTATATTTTTGCAGCCACCAATGAGGATACCGTCGCACTTTATAACAAGACTGAATATCATGCCCATATTTTGAGCAATAAAAACACACAATACCTCGATTTATATATCTCATTGATGATTTTGAGATTTTTTTTCTGAACAAAATTTTCCAAGCCTTTTTTCCAGCTCTGCTACCATGTAAAGCGATTGTGTTGAATTGATGTGTTATTCATCTCAATAGAGAATGTCAAAATATATATACAAATCTGTGATATCATAAAAATATCTATGTTTCCTTATATGACTCCTAAATATATTATACAATATACACAATATCTTTTAGAGTTTTCTCAATAATTTAAAATCATATATCACCATTAAATTGTATGTAAAATCTAATAAAGTTTGTCCTTTGATCAAAACATATATACTCTCATCATTAGTGGACTCTATCTTATCAAGTGGACGTGGGCATGGTATCAAATTCTCTCTTTATTGTCTTTTGCTTCTTTTTTTTCTATCTTAATTGTCAGTGTTTAAGAAAAGAAAATTGTGGAAAAAAGTATCTAAAGGGAAGATTCGCATTAGGTCCATTCCACCTGAAAGAGACTCCATAGTCCGTACAGTATGATGTCAATAGGTGTAGATCTTGTGGCCACTTGGCATTGATGACGTGTTCATCGAATTCTACTGCTCTCTTATCCACCACTTTCTAGCCTCTTATATACAAATTTGCTTCGAAGGTAATGAAAATAGCCAAGCAATTATTCCTAATCTTACTGGGTAAATTATACAAATTTGTTGTGTCGATTTGTGTTTGCACATGTGTAAAAACCCACGATATGAAGAATTTTTTTTTTTAATAAATATTATCTTTAATTTCTAAAATAATTAGTTGTTAGAATATATATTTTTTAAAAAATAAAAACTACCAAAATTTATAATTTTTTTGTAGACGGTAAATAAATATTTGTTTCTTCTTTTTGGGACACAAAATAAAAGAGAAATTTTATAACGCATATACACGATGTTCGTGTACATGATGCTAATTATTTAATGTACACAATAATTATGCAGTTTGTGTGTAACGCCGTATATCATGCAGTATGTATACATCGTTATGTATATGATGTTAATTATTAGATGTATACAATAATAAAACAGTTTGTATACAGTGTCATGTATACAATGATCATGTAGTTTGTGTACACAATGATTATATAGTCTGTGTACACAATGATCACACAGTCTGTGTACAACTTCGTGTACATGATGCTGATTATCCGGCATTAACAATGTTAATGTAGTATGTGTACAATGGCGTGTACACGAGATCATGACGCTGTACATAAATTATATGATCAACATTTTCAAATGGATTAGCATAGTGTACACAAAATATAAAAACACTGTTTAAACATTAAGAGAATGATTTCATTGAAAGAGAATAGAAAAATAAAGAGAATTTTTTTGTCCAAATTAAATGTAATAGTGTCTAGTTATAGAATACAAAAAATTATGAATTTTCATATAATTTTAAAATTTTTGAAAATATCTACTATCAAATAATTGATTTTAAAGATCGAGTGTACAAAAATTGACAGTGTCAAGAGAATGAAAGAACAGAATAATTATTTAAAGTGTAATTATCTAAAAATATAATTAAAGGTATGATAGATATTGGAAAATTATTTACAAAATCACCAATAGCAAAAAAATAATGTATATATATATATATATATATATATAATGCATTTACTTTGTAAAAAAATACCCTATTTTTTCCTCTATCACTCGTTTGAAGCTCTCTCTTATTCTAGTGGTGAGTGTGTGACGTTAGATGGTTTGTGGGTAGAAGCAATGCGGTAAAATGTTTTTGAATGGAACGGTAAATAAGAATGGTTTTTATATGTGATGTTCTATACTGTTTAAAATTTTAATGGAACGGGAAATATATTTTAACATGGTTGCTAAGATTGATAATTGTTTTTTACTTTACTAACAGTGCGTTGGGATAATAGTTTCACCTTAGAAATTGGTTCCATAAAGTTTTCAGTTCGATTTTCGGTGGGAGAAATGTTTTATGTCATATCACCAGGTATTAGCAAAAGCTGGTTCCGAGCATAAGGGGAGATTAAGACCGAAGGCCCGAACTTATTTTGGTTATAAAAAAAGAAGATACTTTTTATTTTATTTTTACATGTAATTGTATAAGTTCTATGATGTTCTTGAACATTTTGTGTTCTATTCTATTTAAAATGGAACATGAGAGAAAACAAAATTTTCACATGGTGATATCATGTTTATAAATGCTTCTTTTTTTTTTTTTTTTTTAAGATTCTTCTCTTTGAATGATGGGTGCTTATGGTATTCTATTATACAGAGGACTACACAAGACAATGTTTTGCTTGTTATTGGAAAGTGGGATACATCGGATGATGAATTTAAGATTTCGAGCTTTCAAATGGTTGAGGAATATTGAGTTTTTTATTTTCAAATGGTCATAACAACACTTGGATTTCTTTGGTTGGAAAACAAAATGACCCTTACATACCATACCAATATAAAGAATGGATATCAAGTAACGAAGGTGGTCAACCTTCCCCTCATTACATTAAAATTATACAATTTTGACAATAATATAAATGTATAACGTATATGATTATGTATATATTCATTTCCAGTTTACATTATGGATCAATGGCTATTCTAGAAATTATTTTGACTAGGTTCAAATAATTGTTATAAATAATTTTAACTAAAATTTTTTTTGGGAAAATTAAACCTTAGTTTGGGAGGTTCAACTCACAAAACTTACCAACTATGTTACTAATTTTTTGATGCTCTTAGATGTATAAAAATTTATATCAATATTTAAGGTGGTTCAAGTGATCCACCATCTTCTTTGGTGGGTCTGCCTATGTTATGGATATGTTCTTGAATGGGTTTCGAACTACGAAAAGTTAAAAGCCTTTTTTTTATAAATAAAACTCATTCTCGCAATTTTAATCTAATGGACTAAGTATTACACGTACTTTTATTTTATTCCATTAAACCCACTCAACTGTCTATCCACTTTAGTCTAGTGATTATGATCATAGAACTCGGATTGTGGCACCTAAATGACTTAAGTTCAATCCCTTAAAAAAATTTAATGTTGTATTAATTAATTGTATGGTCGACACGCACAAAAAAACCTACTCAACTATGGTTTTTGTTTTATAAACCGTGAAAATTTCGAGCCTTTGGCCCATAGTCTATCCCGGTGTCCGAGGTCAGCCGTTGATAATACCTATTTAAGGCGTAAATCACTCCTCCCAAAAAAATTGAACTAAAGACCTTAAACACTCCAAATAATGTCTCGATCACGGTTTTATTATATATATATATATATATATATATATATATA
>OVBE01004961.1:0-22708 GCA_900406425.1 Iberis pinnata | reverse complement strand
TCCATGATCTATGTTATCACCACCAACATGTAGTAACTTATCAATGGTCGGAAGTTTCAGAACCTCTTCTCTTTCTTTTATTGAAACACAAAGTCTCTTGGAATTGGTTTTGCAAACTTCAATAAAACTCATTACTTGTTGATCACTTGTCAGAAAAACAGGAGGCGTTTCATTTGACTTGTTCCCCACCATTATCTTAGGCAATGCATAACTTAATTGGATATCGTGCACTGTGTTATCCAATCCATATTCTTCTTTAACAATCTCAAGTAATCTAGCTAACGACATATTATCCATTAGAGCAATTAATCTGCTGCCTTTTGTTTGATCAATTGCAAAGTGCCATATATTATTGAATAGCCAATCACCCAAACCTGCATATATATGCGACATCCTGTAAATATAAAATAAAATAAAAAGGATAAGTTGAATAAAAAAGTAAATAACTTTACTGAACAACACAATAACTATGCACAATAACTATACTAGAACATTATGTTAACAAAGTAATCATAATAATTGTGCGTATGCAAACTTTACACATTAACTTTACCAAACAAATTGATCACAAAAAACATTCAACAACCATGCGAAAATAGTTATGCAAAAGAAAATTTTTGAAAACTTTACCTAACAAATATTTTTAAGGAATCTATATAACAACTTTGCATAGAATGTCTGCTTAATAACTGTAATTTTTCCACATAAGTATACGAAACAACTATTACCAAAATATGTATAATTAAGTAATCATAATAATTGTGCGTATGCAAACCTTACACATTAACTTTACCAAACAAACCGATCGCGAAGAAAACATTCAACAACCATGCGAAATATAGTTATGCAAAAGAAAATTTTACGAAAGTTTACTTAACAAATATTTTTAGGTAATCTATATAACAACTTTGCATAGAAAGTCTACTTAATAACTGTAACTTTTCCAAATAAGTGTACGAAACAACTTTTACCAAGATATGTACAATTAAGTAATCATATTAACTGTGCATATGCAAAGTTTAAATATTAACTTTACCAAACAAATCGATCACGGAGAAAACATTAAACAACCAATACGAAATAACTTTTCATAACAATTTTGCAAAGAAAACTTTACTCATCAACTATGCGTAAATCTCTGTGAAATAACTATACATATTAACTCTACCGAACAAATCTGGAACAAATGAAGTGATTTAACTATGCGTGATAACTCTACCAAACAAATCTGCAAACAAATTTAATTTATAATCATACCTTTTTAAAGATTTAAAGAGTTTTTATGTCAAATTTTTGGCTCTAAAAAGTGTTTAATGATAGTAAATATGTTTAGGATAAGTGTTAGATATATATATATATATAGAAAAAAAATTAAATTAATATTTAAATTAAAAGGATAATTATGTCAATATTGGACCATATCTTTAATTTAAAAGGATATGGTCTATAATTTTAATTTATAAAGTTTTTTAGATTTTTTTTTATAATTATCCGTTTATATATTACTTAGTATTAAATAATTTAAATTTGTTAATATAATCCACATTATAGATAAGTTTTGACAAAATTCCACAGCTGTTCCTTTAATACGACAACAAAAAGATATTATATTGTGGTGTTGAAAAGGGTTATAGAGCATATGTATATCACAAACAAACAAACTCTACCAAAAACAAACCGGTCGTTTCTTATGTTTTACGCAAGCGCTCAATTTGCGGCTATCTAGGGTTAACTCACACATGATGAACAAAAGAATTTTCAGACTCCAAAACTTAAGATTGCTCACAGAATGCCTTGAAGAACAGATTTCCCCTGAAACTTGTCCACCTTGGAACACAGAAACTCTAAGCTCTTGTCAAGACGATCTCTTGTCATATCCAGAGTTCCCAACTTCCCAGCCATCTCTGTGATTCCCTCTCGCCACTCTTTCATCTTCTTCTCTTTCTCCTTCAGCTCTTTCACCTGTTTCTCCATTTCTTGTCTTGCAAGCAACACATGCCTCTCCCACATTTCTTTCTCCACTATGCTCCTCTCGTGATGATCATAGTGCTTCACCGCTTCTTGGATCTCCTCCAGGACGGGCTTGAGCCACCCTGCTTTGATTTTCACTGACTCAACATCTCTAACAATCGCTACCATTTCCTCCACGCGAGTCTCGTTGAGATGCTTTAAGGGAGTTGTTTGGAGTTCTAAAACCATGGAGGCAAGCATGTCGAGGTAGTAGGATCGTGTGGCAAGCGAATTTAGTTTGGAATCCGACGCAATGTCTCCATGTTTGTCGAAAATAAGCTGTAGAGTTGCTGAGACACTCGCTCTGACTTTGTAGTCTCCCACAGAAACCTGAGACTCAGATAGAATAGACCGCATGTCGTCCCTAGATTCTTCTGTTATCTCTATAAGCTCGTTGTTTGGTTTGTCTTGTTCCTCTGTTTCGCTTCTAGAAGTACGCGATTCCTGATAAGCGGACTGTAACATACAAGAAGTACATTTGTGTCAGCTTTGAGCTTAAACATGAAAGCAATGAGAGACAAAGACTATACATACCTTGCTGCTTCCAGATTTATTGATTTCAGGGTAAAACAAAGCAGAGCTATCTTCATCTTCATCCACAAAAGAAAATTTATCATCGTCTGTGCTTGCAGAGTCGTCCAGTTGATCAAACTGTTCTTTCTGTTTGGTGGGGGTTTCATATCCGCGGCGAATAGGCTGAGTTAAGAGGTCAAAACTGTGATTAATTTGTGCAGAAACATGAATATATGAAGATAAGAGAGAGTAGGGTGTAGTACCGTAATGGGTCTAGAGTGTGGCGTTTCTTGAGGTGACAAAATAAGTTCTGGATAGAGTAGAACTGATTCATTGTCGTTATCACTGTATACTGACTCAGCTTTAAGATAATTGTAGGTTGGAGATCTTTGAGTTGGTGAATATTTTTCTCTGTGATCAGGTGACCTTCCTCTATATATAACTCTATCTCTGACAAGGTAATTGTTGAATGAGGGTTGAGTTTGGTGAATCCTAGGGCTTGGTTCTGGTGTCTTTGACCGCGATTTAGTCCTAGTCAATGGTTCAAAGTAGGTTGGTTGAGGCTCTGGGGTCTTGGACCTTATCACAGGGGATCTTTCCATGAACTCAGGTGACCTTCCCCTATGTTGTGAAGTCCTTGGCCTAGTTTCTGGTGTTTTGGGTCTCCTTCTTATTGCAGCAGACTCATGTATTGACGTCCTCGGCCTAGTATCAGATGTGTTGGATGGGCGCTCGAGATTCCTCGGTCTAGTTTCTGGTGTTTGTGGCCTCCTTCCTGTCCCAGTAGACTCATGTGTGGATGTTCTTGGTCTAGTTTCTGGTGTTTGTGGCCTCCTTCCCGTCCCAGCAGATTCATGTGTGGGTGTTTTTGGTCTAGTTTCTGATGTTTGAGGCCTCCTTCCTGTCACAGTAGACTCATGTGTGGGGGTCCTTGGTCTAGTTTTTGGTGTTTGAGGCCTCCTTCCTGTGCCAACAGACTCGTGTGTGGGTGTTCTTGGTCTAGGTTCTGGTGTTTGATGCCTCCTTCCTGTGCCAACAGACTCGTGTGTGGGTGTCCTTGGTCTAGTTTCTGGTGTTCGAGGTATCCTTCCTGTCCCAGCAGACTCGTGTGTGGGTGTCCTTGGTCTATTTTCTGGTGTTTGGGGCCTCCTTCCTGTTGCCGCTGACTCATGTTTAGGTGTCCTAGGCCTAGAATAGGAGGTGTTGGATGGGCGTTCAGGAGTCCACGGCCTAATTTCTTGTGCAATAGGGTCCTCTTCTAGCGCCCAAGGCCTAGGATCAGAGCGGTGCTGGGGTGTGAGAGGCTTATGCTGAGGCGTCCTAAGAGGGTGTTCAGGTGTCTTAGGTGGCTGAGTTGCAAAGGGCCTTGGTGACATATCATCATCCTCACTTCCACGCGAATCAGTCTGGCAGGAATACCAACAAATACATAAATGGTCTCAAAGTTATGATGAAGAGAAAAAGAGTTTAGCTGTTACTAATAACAATGATCCTTACCTTCCTTGCAAAATAGTCGTCTGCTGAGAATACAGCATGAGAAGGCGAGATGGGAACCGAATGCAGATTGTTTTCAGGCTCGTTCTTGTGTTCTTGTAGCGGGGAAAGACGACTAAGGAAGTTAACATTGGAGTTATCAGTGGAAGATGATGAAGTCTCTGAACCAACCTTCTTCTTGCTGAAATAATTAGCCAGAGGTGATCTGTTTCCACGAGCCGGACTACCTGGAGAAGAAGTTTCCCTGCTTGGAGTTCTCTTACCAAACCCTGACACACAATTAGAGATTCTTAATGAATTTATAAGACCATGACAATTTCTTCACATCAATTAATCAAACAATTTTCATACCAAAGAAAGTCTTCTCCTTCTTGAGGGAATCTCCAGAGTTTAATCTCTCAAAACATATTTCAGTACACTCATGGTATGGATTGCTTGCATTGGAGCAACCTGGAACTACGTTTGTAGACATTCAAAACCTGACATTCAAAACCAACACACACACATACACAAAAGAAGGTCAGATTAACCACCAAAGTAAAGAATCTGATGGTGATGCAAATGATCTATCTCTAATGTTTTTGTTTTAATTAGTACACAACTAGAGTCAACCATAAGACAATAAAATTATCCGATCGATTGTGATGTTGATAAATTGTCAAAATCTCAACCACAAAACAATCAAATAATCTTGTGATAGAGAAGATCATAGTCACAATTAAGAGGTATCAATTCGCACATAAAGATGCAATTACAGATATACAGAAAAGGTCAACTGAGATATGAATATGATGATACCTATTACTTCTTGAGGAAGAAGATACAAGTTGACAAAAGAAGTAAAAAAGATGAATTGATCTCTTAATGTTATCTTTTGAGAAAGAGAATGAACCTTGTTCATATATATACATAGGCAGTTTTAAAATCTATGGGTTCCTTCTCCTTCATACTTATTCAGCACAATCGTTGACTATGACCGCCACTAAAATACTAATAAGTTTGAGCGGAGACTTCGTCAATTCCGTCATTGTCAAAGTTGAATAGATCGAAGAGATTCATTCTAAGCATAAAGGAATAATACTCCGGAAACTTCGTTTCAGATCTTAACTTCATTTGTCTTCTCACTCCATTATCAAGTCTGTCTCTGAATAAAATATAAGACCTTGATTTGTGAAGACTGGTATAACATTCTTTTTAAAAAATTAATTAATCATCAAAAAATAGAAAACGTAGATGTTTTACCGCGTGGCATTTCATGCATATGTAGAGTTGTATGTGAAAGGTCTTCACACTTGATTACAAAAGGACGAACCTGTCACATTCCAATAAGTTTGTCTTCGTGGATCGCTCTTATTGGGCTTAATATTTACCAACTTCATACTGTGTTTGTTCTTTTTTTCAAGTATAGCCCATATTTCTTCTTAAAGCCGACTTTATCTATTTGGTTCCTCTTACAACAGATCCAAATTATTGAATCTATACAATGCTAATGATTGGTCTTGAACAGAAGAATGGCTGTGAAGGAAATCTTGTGGATGAGTGGCTCAAGGATCATAAAAAGAAGAAGAAGATGTTGCTGATTTGGCAGAAGACTCATTTTGCAAGTGAAGATAAGACTGAAAAAAAAGAATTAGTATGAACAAACAAATTTGTAATCAAGAAAACAAGTTGGTCTCTAGCTGACTTAAAGCATCTCCAGTAAAATATCTTCAATAGTGTTCAAAGTCAAATTTCAAACTCTTTTTGGAATAAAATGGTCTCCAATAGTATTCTAAATATTACTCTAAAAATAAAAATAAATAAAAAATTATTAGATGAAACTCTATGAATAGATTTATCTCCTGCATAAAACAGAGTCATCCCATAACCGAAGCCGATACCAGGATCAAGTAGAGGACGAACCAGACGACATGTAGAAACTTGAATCATGACAGAAATTGGAGCTTCGGAAGGCTCAAAAGAGGAGATATAGACGACTGAAAACAGAAAGCGAAACCAAGAACTCCCAAAAGAAAGTCAATACATCCTTAGAAACAAAAAAAACACAAGAACAAAGAACTAGTAGGCTAAGAACAAGGACAAGCCAAACACTTAAAAAGAAAAAGAACTAGAAAAAGCAAAGACACAAGAAACCACACCTGAAAAACAAGCCAAATCAAACTACAAACAGCTTAAAACCAGAAGTCATTATACACAAAACACGTGCGGGAAACAACGACACATAATTGAATCAACAAATCTTAGATGACCCTCAACTATTCCGGCAAAGAACAAACTCAACCCTTACCATCTCCGGCGAGAGATGACAAATCTGACGAAACGAAGATTGTGCCCGGTCAGAAGAGAACCATCGCCTAAACAACACTGATACCCGAACCTTCAGAAACCACCGCCAACAACAAGAAGGGAAGGTCGGCCATGCGCACAGAGGAGAAGTGAATACACACGCTCCGCTGAGATCCAACCTCCAGAAAAACCTACCAGCCGAAGCATAATCGTTTACAGATGAACCGCAACGACAGCCTAAAGGCCTCGCAATTACATAACCAACGATACGGTAGCAACAACAGCAGATTAAACGGAGACAACCGTCAGAGAAAACGGAAAATACACCCAACTCTGAAAGTTCCTTTGCAAGCAAAAACCATAAAAGAGCAAAAGAAAAAAAGAAGGACCGACAATGGCGCTAGAGGAGCCGTTGGTTGCCGGTCGGATGCCAAAAACTTTGAAGACAACGCTTAGGGTTAAGAGAGGAGAGAAAGAGAGGATTTTTTGTTGGATGTTTTTAATAACTTTTAAATGTTATGCATTGAAATCTCTAACTATTTGAGATAGTATAATGATGGTTTTTAAATGTTACTCTATTTTTAGAGAAATAAATAGTGTTACTCCATTAAAAATATTATTATTCATTTCTCAATCTAAGACCAATTAGTAGCAATAAGTTAAAGGTTCATAATGCATCAACATGGGAAAGAATCGATTAAACATGAGCTTATTGTTGAAGCCTAATTTTGTTCCCAATCTGAAAGTTAATTTTGGGTTTATTTGAAGTTCTTCATATTTTTTTGGTTCTTTCTAGTCGATTTTTATCAAGTATGTATCACCGCTAATCTCTTCACTAGAATTTATCCTGGTCAAAAGTTTGTCGTTGTAGCTTTAATTAGGATTTCTTTTAGTTTTATCTAATTGTATTTAACATATTTTTAATGATCCGTTAAACTGTGTTGAGTTGACTAGTCCGAAAACATCAACACAACATTAAAAAGTTATATTGTTAAGTTAATAGTTGAAAAATTAATGTGTGTTCTCAAAAATTGAATAATAAAAGAAGTGTTTTGGTATTTTCAACCAATTTTAGACTGAAACAAATACATAATTACAAAGTTTGATGGAAATCTTAACAAGATTGGGATATTGAAAAGAAAAATGATTAATTTCTTGAACAAGATGAAAAGTAAAATGCAACCTAATCTAGTATTTCTTAAACAATATTCCGGTGAAAAAGAGAAGGATTCATTGATAATGCTCAAGAACCTCTTTTTTACTTCACTAAATGGATTTTTACACATGTATTAGGTTTTGGGTCACGCGGATTTTTGTAATAGTTTGTTGCAAATTTTATTGAATTTAAAATTTCATATTTTGTTAGGTGTAGCTAATACATTTGAAAATATTACAAATATATATATATATATATGCATATATCATAAACAAATTATGAATATTTTTTGTTAATTTGAATTTAGATCTACACTAAATTATAACATTTATTTATGTAACTATAATCGAAAAACTTTATGATTTGTGTTCCTAATAGCATGTACAAATATTATGCACACTAAATTTTGGATCCAGTTACGCATGGATTAATGTAATATATTGTTGATATAAAATTTAATATAAAATATAATATAAAATATAATAAATTTATATATTTTATTATATCATTCATATATACACTCACATTACGCGTGTGTTAATATAATATATTGTTGATATAAAATTTAATATAAAATTTAAGAAATTCATATGTATTATTTATATCATTCATATATACATCTACGCTACACGTGGAGGATATTAAATTTAATATAAAATATAATAAATTCCTATATTTAATTTATATCATTCATATATACAAGGTAAAATAGTCTACAATTTAGAGTATCTTGATCTAAGTACAATTTTTTACATAACTTTTTAGTGTTAAAGTTTTTATTATACAAAGACAATAATAATTGTTCAGACAAACTAATAATTTTCACTAAGAATTTTAAATAGTACTAAAATATGATTTTAAAAATGAAATTTTATGGAAAGATGGTAATATTATTGTATGTAGCTTAATTTTCTAATTTATTTAATCAAATATATTTTTTAAGTATTCTTACAATACAATATACATCTATATATATATATAAGTAAATGTAAATAAAACGTTATAAAATCATTAATAAAAATATTAATATTGCATAAATATAAGGACTCTTTTGAATTAATATATGTTATAGGTCACAAAAAATATAAATTGTTTATATTGTATAAATGAATATATAAATAAAGAAAATGCATTATCTTGATTTATATTTTGTTAAAAAGTTATTTACTATTAACGAATGAATACTTTGAATTATAGTACAAATCTATTATAAACACTTAAAAAATATAATAACCCTATAATATTTAATAGTATTTTAACAAATATATATATATATATATATATATATTATTTAATACATGTGTATATATATTTAAAGTATATTTCATTTTTTACAGTCTATTTAGAACATAAAGAAGTAAAATGAAGAGTTAAAACAAAGGATACAAGCGAAATACTCAATATTTGCAAAAGCATTTATCTGCACAACAATTTAAATGGAAGAAGTTCTTAATCCTAAGAATAAAATATGAAGAGTTTTTTGGGAAGATTATGAAAATTGAGAGAAGAATAAAAGTTTTTTCATTGAGTGTTTTTTTTAAATATATAATTTTATATGATTTATGATTTTATGACATATTTAAATGAGATGATGTGGAAGCATGAAAGAGGAATAGAAACGCTCTACTTATATAATAGATTTTACGAAACATTTAACTTTAGTTACTTTTTCTTTTATTAATCGATAAAATTGAAGTATGATTTCATAAAACTAATAAACTTGTTGTAATAAATATAATGGACTAAGTTATTAGTCAATATTCCTGAAGTACTTGAATATAATTTTATATATGTTTATTTCTATGAACCATAAATGATTGGTAGTATTGATTATAAAGGATACATAGTTTTAATTCCATATCACATTATCATAAAATACATATTTTTCACACAGTTTCTCAATTATTAACAATTTTGAGTCCTAGAAATACCCATATATAAAACGAATATCATTATAGTTTTTGTGACAAATTATATCACATTTTTCTTTAGTGATGATTTTGATATATCCTTTGAATCCTCATTTCTTGTCCTATGAATTATGACCAAAGAAATACAGTTTGTCTTCTTTATCACTCCATAACCAATAACAAGCATAAAGTGTAGAAGAATGTACTTTGTCATGACATTCTTCTTTGGCAAATAGTATATCTATTAGAAAAGAGTTTATTTATATGCTTCACCAAAATCATAAATAAAAATTGAAAATTTAACATCTATTTGTTTATGTAGAAATATAAGAAGAGTATCTAATTCTATATTAACCTCGCCCTTATTTGATAGCAACACCGCATATATTTTCAATCGAAGTGCAACTGAATACCTATCCAATCTCTCTTGGATAAATGTTGCATCCACATTCACATAGAGACCAAAGTTTGTTTGAACCCTTTTTCCAACCTAGCAAATTCAAATATAAAAAAATTTTGTTAGACAAGTTAACAAAACTAATACATAAAATGCACACAAAATGCACACAAGTCTTTTACTGTTTCTTGTCTTCTCTTAACGTATTCAACATTTTTATAGACAAAAGCCAATCTTAGAATAGCTAATGCCAATTTTTCTGCATTTAATTTGACTAACTAAGTCATTCACTGAAAACATAACATGGTCGGTCGGATGCTTCATATTGTATAAATCTTATAAAAGGTGGACAAAGCAAATCACCCAGCATATTTCTACATAAAAGACAAGTCAAGCATTAATCTATGTTTTATTTATTACACTATTATCTTTGTCACCATGTGTCATAACTAAACCAATAAGTAGGCCATTATCTGAGGTCAAGTATTTTCTAATCATACCAATTCCAAATATCTATAATAAAACTTACAATAATTACTCGTATATCTTAATTGTTTTAATAAACATGCATAAAAGTATAGAAATTATCTCCTCAAATGTTTGTTCTTTTGATAATTAGAGATGATAACCGAGCTTCGACTTTTTCATTACTTTTATATGTTCTTTGACTTGTTTTTGTTGGTTTTTCTATTCGACTTATCGTGAATGGGAGCTGAGTAACCTTCAGTCTGGTCCATGTGTGTGAGATATTGGCTGCTATAGTCAAAAATAACAAGGCATATACTACAAATCGTTGGGATATGCGATGTAAAATAAATTATATGGGTTAGAAGGTTGAGTAGCCTTGTCTCTCACGGGTCCACCTATTGATACTTTGATATTTCTGATTCTTTGGATATTTAAGTATGATTGTCTTTGTGCATGTGGCTTCTCCTCGAAATTTTAACGCTCTTAATGTCAATTCCTACTAACTACTGATATCAATGTTGATGTTTCTAAGATTTTATATTATAAAAAATGATAAAAAGAAGTTGCAATCATTAGATAAATTTTTTTAAATAAAAATTATATTAAAAAGCCAAAATCATAGAAACATGCACAATTATAAACACATCGTCATAGGGTTACCAAAAGTGGCTATGGGATAATTACACAAACATAAACAAATCTTACACGCTTTGTGCCTACGACACTAGAAGTGGAAAGGCTCAGACAGTGGCTTCTTTCCAACCGTCAGAAACAAGATTTTAATTAGCTCAAAACTCTGAAAAAGAGTAGGCAGAAGGAACACCTCTCCTTCACGGAGACGCACCCTGAACAAGAAACCTCTTGATGTACCGAAAACCCAAGTATAACCTGACGGCAATGAATAATGAATCAAGTTAGTATGACAGGATTAATCAATCGTTTATGATAGGATTATAATATCTAATAAAAGGGGCCAAACCTCTGAGGACTGGGCTAATTCTTTTCCTCTAAGGTAAGGAATGGCTCCCTCTAGATCAAGGATTGTGCTCTTTCAGCATAGATGTGATGCCCTAGTAGCTCTTCCAAGGGTGGGTTCCTTCCGAGAAGGGTAATTCTCCATATTCTAAGAGATTGCCCAGCCATGGCTCACTCTACTCCTCGCGGTGGTATTGCCACATAATGGAATAGATAGCATCTTTTTCCGGTATGGCACACACCGAATCCAGGTTAGTCTCTGCCATGTAGAGCAAAACACTGTTGCCGTATCTAGGAAATTTAATTGGCCAATAAAACTCTTATTGATGGAGTATTTGAACAATCTTCGATCCGCCATCTAAAATTACCACCACCTCCATGTTGAAGAGCTCTCTAGGATGAGATGCGATACCTATCAATCAGACATAGAGAAAACGAGTCTTCAGTTGCAGATCTAGTCAACACTAAGAAGAATGATCGGGATCTGCAGTCTTCTGTCAGACCGGTACACCGTCAGCGCTAGCCAAACTTACTCCTAAAGCTTTCGTACCGTTTCACCGCGCTGGATCCATACCACATCTCTGCTGGAAAAGAGCTTTGATGCACCTCACATCATAGAAAAAGTTGTAACCGAGATGAAGCATGAAAAAAAGAGAAGCGCATTGCACATAATCGTGATATGAAGAAGAACCAATGGAGCTCTCCGACCTCTGCCTCTCGCCAAAACTTAGGAGATCTGATGAAACCTCGAGAGAGAAAGAAAAGAGAGAAAGGGAAGAGAGATTTTAAAATAAAGATCGAGACTTTAACATTACAACTTTCCACTACTTGTTTGCTCTAAACAAATGAAATACCTGACAATAAAAATATTATAATAGTTCTACTTCAGAACCATGGAAAAACAATATTAAGCTCATGAAATCTCTAAAATTTAATAAGAATTTGGATCAGATTAGATTTATTGTTGAAACCTTCGATGGTGGCATGAACCATATCCTTGGTAAGAAGTTTATAGATGCTGGTATTCGTAGAGCTTTCGCCGAACACATGATCTACAAAACACCATCAAAATTTGGAAAAAAATATATTTCGTAATTTGAATCGGTGGAAATCAAAAACCCAGAAGAAAAGGATTGAATATCGAAAGCATACGACGCAATTCTTAAGAGATATTTGATTATCTTCGACCTCCTAAAGAGAATATTTATTTCCTAGTGATAATTTTGGCGTTGACGGTCTCACCTTTCTTGCCACCCTAATATCGTTCTGAAGCATAACATAAAATATGTTAGAATCTTTGAATCTCAAGCAGAAACATGAAAAACCCAGAGATTAAAATCTTAATCAGCTAAAATCCATTTTTACTTTTCGAGAACAAAAATCCCAAAGACTTAAAAACTCATAGATTAAAATTGTGATCCATATAAACCAAAGTAAATCTCTATCAACTTAGATACATCGATTAGAGAAGAAACTAATATAGATTTAGTTAATTTGAAGTCATAACAATAACCCATCACATATCAATATTTTATAGAAAGTTAGAGTAAAATCACAAAATTATGTATTAGATGTATAACCGGTTTACGGTTCAACTAATTTAGGTTGGTTTAATGTGAATAATGTTCTGGTTATAGATTGAGAAAGTTAGTTAGTTTTTAAGTGAGCTTAGTGAGCTATATAAGCTTAACACTATTGTAAATGACAGTTTAACAAAGATAATGAAGATTTTTCTTTTCTCTCTTCAATTCAACTTGTAACATGGTATCAGAGCTTCTCTTGTAGAGAAATTTCAGTTTTTCCGCATTCTTCTTTCATCATCTTCAAAGATGAGCTTTTTTATTTATCTTTTACTTCAAGATATTCATCTGATTATTCTGTATCTTGATACATTTTTCTGGATTCAGCTCGAAATCTTATCTTCTTTAATTCAAATCACGTTGTTCCTACTTCATTGAGCTCATGTTTCTCTTTTGAGCTCGCGATTCTTCATATTTGTCAATTTCTTCATCAGATTTCATAATGCCGAATCCTACGAGTTCCACAGAGTCAAATCCAAACTCCAAAGTTCAATATAATCAAGATCAATACAATAATCTCTACTATTTGAACAATGTTGATCACACCGGTACAATATTTTGTCTATGATAGACTGTCCTCACTGAAGATTGCCATTCTTGGAGAAGATCAATCTGAATGACGCTTAATGTGAGGAACAAATTGGGATTCATTGATGGTACTATCCCTAAACCTTCTTCTAATCATAAGGACTATGGAACCTGGAGTATATGCATTGATATAGTTACAAATTGGTTAAATTTTGCATCAAAGAAAATAGGGTAGAGTTTATTGTTCATTAATACTGTTGAGGGAATTTGGAACAATTTCAATAAAAGATTCAAGCAAGACGATGCTTCTATAGTAATTGATATAAAACATAAATTAAGTAAGATAGAATCTGGGTCTATGGATGTTTCTTCGTACTATACTGAATTGGTAACTTTATTGGAGGAACATCGCAATCATGTAGAGGTTTCAGTGTGTACTTGTGGGAAGTGTGAGTGTTCAACTGCAGAATTATAGGAGAAATTGCAACATAGAGCTAGAGAGACTAAGTTCCTTATGGGATTGAATGCGACAAAGGCCTTTGTGCACTCATTGTGATAAGCATGGTCATACAGTTGACATGTGTTTTGTAAAGCATGGTTTTCCTCCTGGATACAAGTCCAATTACAAAGGCCTTTGCGCTAGTTATTGTGGTAAACATGGTCATACAGTTGACACGTGCTTTGTAAAGCATAGTTTTTCTCATGGATACAAGTCCAATTACAAAGGAAACAAGCCTCGTAATCAGTCATAACCACACATCAATGCAGTGGCAAATATCACATCTCAGGCTAACTCTTCTGCAGTTTCTCAGCCAAGTCAGAACACTTATATTGGAAATAGTATAAATCTCCAATCTTTCACACCACAACAAATTCAGATTTTAATATCTCAATTCAATTCCAAAATCAATAATCAAGAGCTTGGAAATTTAAGTTCTAAACAAAGTACTTCAGCCAAAATATCAGAAACGGTTTCATGGCTACAACTTCAAATTCTTGTACCGTCTCGTTTCCCTCAACTAGTCTTAAGTATGAGAATCATATCCTTACTTTCCAAAATCATTGTCTTACATCCTTAAAGTCCATATTACCCAATGATGCTTGGATTATTGATAGTGAAGCTTTTAGTCATGTTTGTTTTGAAATAGATAAATTTACAGAACTAATACCGATTCACGATGTCATAATGTCTCTTTCTAATGGTATTAAGGTTCCTATCACTCATACTGGTGTTACACACCTTGTTGATTCATTAGTCCTTCATAATGTTTTGCTTGTTCCTGATTTTCAGTTCAGTTTGATCAGTATTAGCTCTTTAGTTGATTTTTTGGATTATTCTACTCGTTTTTATAAACATTACTCCTTTATTCAGGAACACACTCATGGCTTGATGATTGGGAGGGATGATCGTCTTCAAAACTTATACATTCTTCATAATGCACATCCCTCGGCCTCATTGCCTTCTGTTTCCTTTTGTGCATATGTTCATGTTGATGGAAAATTATGGCATCAAGATTAGAACATCCTTCTTTTAGTGCTTTACACAAAATTTCTACAGCTTTACCAGGTTTTAAAAACAATATTGATTTGCATTCTTGTTCAATTTTCCCTTTAGCAAAACAAAAGCTTTTAGCTTTTATTTTTAAATATCATTTAGCTTCTAATCCTTTTGATTTAGTTCATATGGATATATGAGGTCCTTTTCATGTTGAATTTGTGGAAGGTTACAAATATTTTTTTAACTTAGTTGATAATTGCACTAGAGTAACTTGGGTTTACATGTCAAAAGCAAAGAGTGATGTTCTTCAGGTTTTTCCAGTCTTTGTTAAACTCATTCTACACAATTTCAAACAAAAATAAAAACTACACAATCCGATAATGCACAAGAATTGTCTTTTGATGAGTTAGTTAAACAAAATGGTATGTTGCATTATTTTTCTTGTGTTTATACCCCACAACAAAACTCGGTTGCGGAGCGTAAACATTAGCCTTTTTAAATGTAGCTTGTTTTTTGCTTTTCAGTCTCTTGTTCCTTTACAGTATTGGATTGACTGTGTTACGATTGCTACTTTCTTGATCAACCGCATTCCATCTCCTTTATTGAAAGATAAGTCACCTATAAAATTGTTATTAGGCAAACCACCAGTTTATGACATGCTTAAATCTTTTGGTTGTTTGTGTTATGTTTCCACTCATTTAAAGGATAGAAATAAATTCACACCTCATTCCACTTCTAGTGTTTTCCTTGGTTATCCCTTATAATATAAGGGTGATGACTCTGAATTTCCATGGATTTTACATATCATTTAGCATCAATTATGAGGTCTTTAGGCGTGCATACATCACATTTATAGTTGATTTTAGTAATTTTGTGATTTTTAGAACTTTTGCATTAGAATTTGCATATGCACGCATTTTGGAGATTTTTCAGGACTTCAAGAGTTTTCGGGAAGGATTTGTGAGATTTCAAAAAAGCAGTACTTAACATGGAATAGAGCAGCACTTAGCGTGGAATGGACTGGCACCAAAACTAGATCTACCTCCTCTATGCCTGGATCAATCTTACCACTCACTCATATCGATCCCACCACTCACTCATATCGATCCCACCACTCACTCATATCGATCCCACTACTCACTCAGATCGATCTCGAACATCATTCAAATTGATCTCACCACTTCATGTTGGGTCGATCTCACAGCCTCATCCGAATCGATCTGAGATCGATCTCACCAGCTCAGATCGATCCCATCTCATCACGGATCGATCTCCACCCTTACCTCAGATCGATCTCCCTCTCTCTCTTCCAAAGAAACTTGTGAAATTTATGAAGAAGCAAAGGAAGTGCATGAAACATAAGCTGAGCTAAGTTTGGATCTATCACAACCTGAAGACTAGATCGATCACACACTCAAACCAGATCGATCCCACACTCGCCTGGATCAATCTCAGGTATTCAACTTTAGGATCGATCCCACTCTCAAACGTGTCTCAGGTTAGATCGATCTTGACCCTTACGTCCAAGCTCTCAACACTTCAGATCGATCACATACAAGCTCAAGCTCTGAGCTGACCAACTCAAATCCGGATAGCACCTGAACCAAGGCCAAAGATCTAAGACAATGATTAGATTTTGTCTTTAGTGCGAATTAGGCCTTTTCTCTAAACACTATAAAAGCCCTAATTTGCCTCCCTTTGAGGAGAGCTTAGTTTTTCTTTTCTTTTTAGGTTTTAGTCTTAGGTTTTTATTTTCTTTGTTGTTCTTCATGTTCTTGGTGTAAAAATCAAATTTCTTTTAAGTTTCAAGTTAATCTACTGCTTAACTTTAAGTTGTTGTTTAGTTGGTGCTTGTTGATTTTTGTTTTAAGCTTTTAATCTCCTATTTTAAGTTTTTTCTTCATCTCTGTTTTACTGTTTCATTGTTGTTCTTAGTTTCTGGGTTTGTGTTCTTGGTGTTCTTCATATGTTTAACCTTAGTTATGTATGTTTATCCTTGAAGTTATGATTTCTGTTTTCTCTGCTTCTACTCCCATGAGTAGTGAGTAGTTCATCAAGTTCCTGAGGATGGGGTAAACTAGGGCTGAAGTCCTGATTTCACCTTAGTACCTAATTTGTTTTTCTTTAGATCCCTTCTGTTTCACCTGCTCGTAATGTTGATTTGTATTTGGGAAGAAATGAAAACCCGCCTTTAGGCCCTTCAACACCTGACGGTGATTCATTGAAGGTGTCCGGAACTAGGTGATTTCAGAGATTCGTTTCCCCTTCTAAGGAATTAGTTGTTTGGGAAGCATATTGACTATAGTAGATTGTTGTTCATGTCTGCTTAGTAGTTACTGTCTATGATGGGAGCTGAGTCTATGATTGCTTTGCTTGAAATTGATTGCCAAGGGATTGGAATTGGTTGCTTATGTTGCTACTGTCTAGGGGGTTAGCTCATTGTATGAGGTATGTTAGGTACTTAGGTAGTTCAAGATAGATCCTTAGTCAATTACCCTTGTCCTCAGGAACTGCTTCACATTGTTTACATCTTTAACCCTCTTTGCTTTTACTTTGTTTTTACATCTTAGTCTTTTATGCTTCTTTTTATGTTTATGCATTTTACTTCCAGCATGTTCACTGCACTTAGGACCGTTTAGCAAAACCACCCCTTTTAATACTTAGCTTGGCTTTAAAGCATCCATTGCATTCCAGATTGATTAGGACACTCCCATTTGGATTGATAACCCATTTATACTACAATGATGGATAACTGATACCCAATAGGATCGAAAAATCCTACTATCAAAGCGTTACAAAGTATTGGATTTAGAGTCTCATTCTATTTTCATTTCTAGAAATATGGTCTTCATGAATATACTTATCCTTTTAAGGTTTCTGATTTGTTATCTACATCTGTTGATATGTTTCCTAATCATATATTGCATTTTCTTGCACCTTTACACTATGTGGATACTATACCTTTGCTAAATACTCGTGATAATCATAGAAATAAGGATAGGTTACATGATACTAATGATCAGTCTTTTGATATATCTTTTGAACCATATACTGAATCAAATATAGATTTTTTGACTAGTGTTGATATTTTTCATGTTCCCTTATCTAGGCCAAAGAGTACTACTAGAGTTCCTGGTTATCTAATTGAGTATCTTTGTGGTTTAACATCTTTATCACCTATTACCAATTTTCCAATTCACCATATTTCCACATCTCATTATAAAACTCTTTATCCCATTGAATATGTCCTTTCCTATGATAAATTAACAGCTTCTTTTCAATCCTCTATTAGCTTATAGACACAAGAGACAGAGCCAAAAACATTTTTACAAGCCATGAATCAGAACATTGGAAAAATGCTGCTAATTTGGAGTTTCAGGCTCTTGAACAGAATCACACTTGGGATATTGAGTCTCTACCATCTGGAAAACATGTGATAGGTTGCGAATCGATTTTCACAATCAAGTACAATGCTGATGGTTAAATTGAAAGTTATAAGGCCAGATTAGTGGCTCAAGATTTTACACAACAAAAAGGTGTTAAATTACATAGATACATTCTCACCAGTTGCTATGTTGACAACAATCAAGCTTCTTTTGCATTTAGTTTCAGTTAAAAGGTGGGATCTTATTCAAATGGATGTTTCTAATGCTTTCTTACATGGGAAATTATAAGAGGAAGTGTTTATGCGTTTACCACCAGGTTATACTGCTTCTCCTAGTACAACTTTTCCACCAAATCCAGTGTGTAGGCTCAGAAAATCACTCTATGGCCTAAAGAAGGCATCAAGACAGTCGTATAGGCGTTTTTCGTCTATATTAATGGGTACGAAGTTTATTCAGTCACCTGCAAACAACACATTATTTTTGAAACAAACAGGATATGATTTTATTGTTGTTTTGGTTTAGTTGGATGACATCTTGATTGCAAGTAATAGTCAACATGCAGTTACAGATTTAAAGACTCTTTTGCACTCGGAGTTTAAAATAAAGGATCTTGGACCAGCAAGATTCTTTCTTGGCTTAGAGATCGCACGATCAACTAAAGGGATTTCAGTGTGCCAAATGAAGTATGCTTTAAATCTTTTGAAAGATGTTGGTTTACTTGGTTGCAAGCCAAGTAAACCAACATCTTTCAAAAGATTTATGTTCCCTTATCTAGGATACAAAATTCAACAAGTTATAAAGCATTGGTTGGACAACTATTGTATCCTACCATTACTAGACCAAATATCACTTTTGCAGTAAACACCTTGAGTCAGTTTCTTTCAGCTCCCACATATATTCATCTTCAGGCTGGACATAAGGTGCTTAGATACTTGACGAATGATCCAGGTAAGGGTCTTATGTACTATGTTGATAACAAACTATGTCTCAATGGCTTTGCTGATGCAAATTGGGCCACATGTAAAGAGAATAAGCGTTCAATATTAGGTTATTGTGTATACTTAGGTGATTCTTTAACATACTGGAAGTCTAAAAAAGTAGGGGGTTGTGAGTAGAATTAGTACTAAATTAGAATATAAAAGTTTAGCATTGGTTACATGTGAGTTGATTTGGTTGCAGCAGCTTTTGTGTGACTTACATATTTGATACACTCAGGTTTTAACCCAAATATATTCACTGCAAGTGCACAGCAAAGGCAATAGTATATGAGGGATCGAATCCACAGAGACCAAGAATGTACGACTCTCAGTTTAAAATCGAATCAAGCTAGGAACATATTTAACAGTTGGTGTTGATTAGAAAGTGGCAATAGCGATAAAGTAAAAACGGTTGTAAAGAAAATAACAAACGCGCTAGGCAATAGAGAATATCACATGTATTCAAGTTCAAAGTCAAGGTTAACATGCATGATTTTCTTTAAAAATAGTTCTCAACTCAAAAGATAAAAGCTAGACTAATCTCCTCCCGAAGTATTAGATCCATATGTTCGAATTACTAAAGACAAACTCCAGCTGATTTGGATAATTCAAACATGTTTTTCAATTCATATTTGATATGTTCATAAGCCCCTAAGACAATACTCCCGCAAGCAAAGGCACTTAGTCATCTAGACTAGGTCTGATCTCAAAACCAAACCCCTTTGTGTTTATCAATCTAATATCAATGAACTAAATGGCCTGTTTTATTCATGCATTGGTAACAAATCTAGACTAAGAACCTAACAATTTCAATCCTTTATGTTAAACCCTAACTATCAAATCATGTTTTCTCTGGGGAAACCCTAAAACCTAAATAGTGAACTGCTCAGACATTGAAAAGTAAACACAAATCTTAATCAGAGAAGAACACATATTCAAAAAACCAAATTGTATAAATAAAAGATAGAGTTTAGAAATCTTCTCCAAGAACACAAGGGTGAGATTCATCTCTCTGTAAAAACTCTCTAAAATAAAAAGTGATTGATTGATTGCTCTAAAAAACCTAAGCCTAAGGCTTTTATAGTGCTAAAAACAAGGAAAAAAATTAAAACCAGTAAGGAAAAGTCTTGATGAGTTTTGAGGGCAAAATTATAATTTTGGATGATTTTTAGTGATTCTCGGGTGCACGGATCGATCGATATCTTTTTACGTAAGTTTCCAGGAGGTTTGGATCAATCGATCCCTTTTCGGATCGATTGATCTATCGTCACACTTTCTGCACATGCTTCTTCTACGAGACAGCTTGACCAGCCTTAAGTAAAATCGACATAACTTTTGATTGCTCCAATATATTGACCTCAAACCACTTCCATATGAAAGCTAACTCATGTGGCTATATTGTGTAAAATTTTCAGCTCAATACATCCACGGGAACATCTTCAAGAATTGGTAAACTTTTGACCCTTCTACCGGATTTTGCATATGTATATGCTAATTTGCATCCATTTTGTGCACAAATCCATCTTTTTGCTCAAGAACGTCCCAAAAACCTAAAATCCTAATAATATGCCAAAAATATAAGTTAACACTCGGATAATTCTAAATAGCAAGTATAAATACCCACTAAAAAGCATTAAAATCGAGTGATATCAACTCCCCCATACTTAGATCTTTGCTTGTTCTCAAGTAAAGAAAAAACCACATATGAAAAAGAGGTATGAAAAGGACCACACAGGAACATATCTGCATCCTTTTCCAACTTTTTCATATCTATGTTTTCTGTATATTCATTAACTTTCGCAACCAAACCCAAGGTTATTGACTTACAGTAGCCCATTGGATTGTCTTCAAACTTCACAGGGAGGACACCAACTTGTCTCTTTACAGCTTCTCAAGTCTGAACAACTTGGTATCCAAATGCTTGACATGAGTAGACAATGGTTTGAATTTTTGGTTCAAATCATTATACATATTATCCATCTTGACATTTAGGTTTCTTTCAGTTTGTTGCTGACCTTCCACTATATTTTGGAGCAAGGCTTCCATCTTGTTCTCTTGTTGAACTTGTGGTGGATGTGCTTGTTGAAACACAAGCTGAGATGTCTGGTGTTGAGGTGGGTACATTTGGTCTTGGAAAAAAAAAAACAAGTTGCTTCTGCACTTTCAGCAAAGCTGACATGTTTCTGGTTTTGATTCTTGAGAAGCCGAGTGAGTAGCGCTTTCACTTTTGAAACTTGTCCTTTCAGTTCTGAGATTTCAGAGTTGTCAGAAGTAGTTACCTTCATCCTTCTATCATAATCTTGGCAATGGTATTTGTTGCTTGCAGCTAGATTCTCTATAAGTTGGTAGGCATCGCAAACATATTTGGTCATGAAATCACCATTGCTAGCAGTATCCAAAGAGAGTCGATATTGATGGTCTACACCCCTGTAAAAGATATTGAGCAGATTCAGCTCAGAGAACCCATGGTGAGGACATTCACGAAGGTACTCCTTGAATCTTTCCCATGATTCATAGAAGGATTCTACAAGACTTTGCTGAAACTGAGAGATCATATTTTGCAGAGAATTGGTCCTGTTAGTGGTGTAGAAGTGGCTGAGAAACTTGGATTTATATTCATCTCAAGTTTGAATATAGTTTGCTGGAAGAGACTTTAACCATTTGAGTGCCTTATCGTCTAGAGAATGAGTAAACAAGGTGCAGAAGTAGTCATTCGAAACTACATTGAGTCAGAATATCCTCAAAGCTGTCGACATGATCCATGGGATGTTCAGAAGCTAACCCATGGAATTGGTTCTGCCTAACCATAGTGAAGAGTTGGTGAGGTATGGTGAATTCTTGCCTATGAGGTGGGTTAGGGCGAATGACATTCCTGTTGGCAAGGAATGCGTGGGGATTGTTAAAGTCACCTACCAGATGGTGATTATGGGCTGGAAGATTGTTGGGAATAACATCATCAGCCATTGAGTTTGAGCGTTCTAACTTAAAGAGTTATGCGCTACTGAGGTTGCAAGTTCTTGGATTTTTTAGATCTTCTGGTCATTCACCTGTAAAAACGAAATCAAGAAGAAAGAAAGCTTGAGTACTATAAAAAGAAAAATTCTTAGACTAAACTCTTAAGAAAGCTTAAGAGGCATAATTGGTCCCCAAAAACGACGCCAAAAACTTGATACACTCAGGTTTTAACCCAAATATATTCATTGCAAGTGCATAACAAACGCAGTAGTATATGAGAGATCGAATCCACAAAGACCAAGAATGTACGACTCTCAGTTTAAAATCAAATCAAGCTAGGACACTACAAGAAAAAGTCTCATTGATAGCACACGATTAACGCTATAAAAGGACTTTCATAGCGTTTCCATAAACGCTATGANGGTCACTTATTATAGCGTTAACGTAAACTGCTATCGTATAATACACTACAATAGTGTTTGGTTGTATTGCTATGTTATGTCTAATTTATTGATATTGTTTTAGTTTGGTTGCTATGAAATGTCCTTTTTTACAATAGCATTTATATTTTCTAT